>CAVNYN010283951.1:0-34509 GCA_963692815.1 Nyctanthes arbor-tristis | reverse complement strand
TTCGATTTCCAAAACGTTTCTGACACGAAACACTAGCATTTTTAGAATTTCCATGCTTCATAGCCTTTGCCCCTGCCTCCATCGAATCTAGGTAACACTTCCTGATTTTAGTTCTGTAGCGTTGCAGTTATTATTAGTTTATAACGTTCCGACTTCCGAGACAGAAACTTGTACTAATCTTTTGTTTCAGACGCAGGAAATGGGGGAATTTCAAGGCGAGTTATTATCACAATCGTGGTTCCAACCGCGGTTTCCTTGGTTCGTTTCTTCACAGGCTGCTTCTTTTTTACTAGGAAAAAAAAAAGAAGACAACTAATTATGATTCTGTTGATGAGGAAAATGGTACAAATACTTAACATTTTTTTTTTTTTTTTTTTTGTAAAATTGGTGGCCACAAGACTTTAACTCATACCTTTAATTTTGTCAGCTCCATATTCGTTCCTATGCTAAAGAAATCATTTTGCCATATATTTCCTGTGTGTAGATGAAGGAAATGAGATTTCGATAGTTGAATCCTTGCAACACGATTTGGATACTATTCAGCTTGCTACCAACAACTTTTCTCAAGATAACAAAATTGGTGAAGGTGGATTTAGTAATGTGTACAATGTAACTTACTTACAAAGTTGTACTCAGTATTTGACACAATTATGGGAACAAAGAATGATAGCTTGATCATTCTATTACGTTTACCATATATCTATTAATACTGCGTGACAACAATTGTTGAAGGGTATTTTTCCTAGTGGACAAGAAATAGCTGTAAAGAGACTTTCAAAAAGTTCGGGGCAAGGGGCAAAGGAATTTAAGAACGAGGTTGTTTTAGTTGCCAAGCTTCAACACAGGAACCTCACAAGATTACTATGATTTTGCTTGGAAGGACATGAAAAGATACTCATTCACGAATTAATTTAGAATAAAAGCCTTGATCACTTTCTTTTTGGTAATTACCGTCTATCTTGACAAAATCAGCTGATAGAAATTCAATTTCTTTGAACAAATTCATACCCTGCCCTTTTGATCTTTTCATCTCTGATGCTTGGTCTTTGAAAAATGATTATCTGATTCATTTCCATCAATGGATGTAAAGATCTGGAGAAACGACAACTCTTGGATTGGTCAAAATTTACAAGAACACAGGAGGAATATCACATGGAATGGTTTACCTTCATGAAGATTCTAGTCTACGAGTTATACATTGTGATCTTAAAGCCAGTAATATATTATTAGTGGAGATCTAAACCCAAAAATATCAGATTTTGGCATGATGAGAATATTTGGCGTTGATCAATCTCAAGGAAGTACAAGTAGGATCGTTGGAACATAGTAAGTCCTACAATATTTTGATCAATGTGCTTCTTACACTACATGTCAAATTCAATTCTTTTAAGTTTATATGAATTGCAATATATCTTTTTCATTTTTAGTGGTTACAATATGTTTCCCGAGTATGCAATGCATGGACACTTCTCTGTAAATCTGATGTCTACAGTTTTGGTGTCCTTGTTTTGGAAATCATAAGCAGTAGAAAGAATAGTAGCTTCTACCAAACAGATGCCGCCGAGGATCTTATAAGCTACTTAAGTGCAAAGTACTCCACATTATTCTTGATGCCTTTCTGGTTTATGCAATTCACAATCTCATAAATCTTAAAGAGATCGTTTCTGTTTAGTATAACTAACGATAGTAATTAGTACTTGAGATTGGAAATTGGATGGACTATTGATGTGCAGGCTTGGAAACTTTGGAGAGATGACAGACCCTTGGAATTAATGGATTCAACACTACAGAAGTCATATGTTAGGAATGAAGTAATTTGATGCATACAGTTTGGCTTATTGTGTGTTCAAGAAGACCAAATATGGCTTTGATCCTCTTGGCGCTTGAAAATTATTCAGCACTTTTGCTGTCCCACGTCGACCTGCATTTTTCCTTCACCGCAGAACACAGGGCATGCCCTTGGACCAAGATTAAGACAAATCCGTGTCAACCTCCACAGCGTTCTCCAAAAATGAAGTGTCAAATAGATAAATACTGAATTCTATCCAAGATGAAATAATCCCTTGCATTAACCCAATTCAAAGAGACTTACATTCTTGGAGGAAAAAAAAGGGACTTATATTCTTCCAGTTTGGTTTTTATTTTTTAATTCCTTATGATCACCTTATTTTGTAAGGAATTGATGTTTCATCCCAAAAAGTTAATCTATCAGGTGTAGTAGCTCAATTCCTTATAAATCCTTCACTTTTCCTATGTCTAACCAATGTGGGATTTATTTGCACTTTTTTTCACAACATATTTGATTGTGCAGGTAAAAAGTCTTTGCAATATTTAAAGACGCAATTAATTTGTTATTATGTTGTTATAACAATGGGAGAGGAAATTTCTATAGTTGAATATTATAGCAATAACATTTGACTGCTATTCACCTTGTTATCAACATCTCGGACCATCAAAAGAGGAAACGTTACTTTTAGAAAAATGTAGGAGACAAAACATTGCAGAAATGTTATATAAATATTATTTAATTTAATTAATTTTATAATTCTAATATTTAACTTTAAAATATTATTCAATATTAAGGAAACTATTGAAATAATGAATTCAACCCAACCTAATTAAAATTTTAACATAAAATCATGTTTATCTTAAAACAACTCATAATTCACAAATTTATAACAAAAGGAACAGAATAATCTTTAGTTTTTCTTAGGCTTAATTGCGATTACAAGATCACAGGTTGAATTTATAAGTTTATATAAAGTTATATTTAAAATAGTTTCTACTTAAAACTTATAAATATTTAAATTAATTATAAATTAACTTTTAGTTAAATATAATTAAAATCTTATTTTTGTTAAACCGTCAGTAAATTTTTAAGCAAGAGTTTCTTAAAAGTTTCTTTAGAATTTCCATGGAGTTTCCAAAATTTTAAAAAAATAGAAAACTTTTTTAGAGTTTCTGAAAATTTTCTAGAGAGCTTTGGTTTCTGAAATGTTTCTAACACAAAACATTTGCTTTTTAGGAGTTTCCGTACTTCATAAAATACCACTCACTCAAGTATCACTTGTTGGTTTCTAATAGTGAGCAATAGTGGATTTTTATTTGTGATCATCCAAGATTATCACTTACAATAGTGCATTGGAAAATATTTTTTGTGCACGTTAATTTGAATTTTGAATCTTGACATCACTGATTTCACATTTTCAACTGAACTCGCCTCATGCATGGCCCTACTGATGTGGTCCCAAACTCCCAATATGACATCAAGGAACAATATTACTCTTCATTGAAAAGAGACCAGATTTCTTGATAATCCGGTCTAGATTATGTTATGTATAACGAGCCCCTAAGCCAAGTTGTGGCAGCGGCAAGAGTGGAATGTGATGCCCTTAAGGTAATCAAGGATATCATACTTACTGAGGGGAGTGCACCAAAAGCGCCTCTGGTTAATGATATTCGAGACATTCTTTTACGTAGCAAGTGTGGAACGTGCTACCACTTTCCTAAAAATTGTCTGGCTGATATATACGGCAATCTCATCTCTATTAGATACATGTTTAGGTCCTTTGGATGGATTGAAGTGGTCGAAAAAGCTAGCAAGGCGATGTCTAGGCGGCGCCTATGTTTAGCACTTAGGCTCCACACTTCGCCACGCTTTGCGCTTTATTACGCATTGATATATTTAGATGCGCCTAAACTCAATACTTTCTCTCGACAATTTTCACACCTTAGGCTTTTTAAAATATTGATAGATTGTATCCCTTATTTCATTGCTCATTTTATTCGTGGGAACATTTTGATTGATTTTAATCACTAATATATAAAAGTGGGGATGTGTGTAAAACATTCACTTCCCCACTTTGTCCCTAACTTTTTCTTTTAATACCAATAATGTCCTTATAATAATTGTGTAATTATTTAAGATTTAAATAATAATTGTGTAGTCATTTAAGATTTAGAATATTAATAAATGACATCCTAATTATACTTGAAAAGTTCCATCAAAGATAGGTTATAGAACTTAATTAATAACCACTCTATTGTGCCATCATCAATACTTTTTTTCCTTTAATTACTTTAGTACCATATCTATAAGATACACGTATTGCGTATAATTGTTGATCATTGTTTAGTAATAATAATCACTACTATCTAAAAGGTGGGATCTATGTAAAACATTCGGATTCCACATTTGCTCTTACTCTTTTTCTTTAATTCCTATACTATCCGTTACCTTTATTTCACGACATTTATTCACTACATTACTACATAAATAGTTTATTCTATTTTGTCCATAATCTTTATTATACATTTTAGTATAGCATCACTAAAGTAATTTGATCCAATCAAATTATATCACATAATCACTATTATCTAAAATGTGGAATCCATGTAAAACCAATGAGAGGTGAATTATACTAGAGATCTATCCAGCATTTTATTTCAAAATTTCAAGTAGGAAACGAACTCAATGGTTATTCTTTTCTTCCACTAGATGATAAGTTTTTTTCCCTCAATTCATTATGAATAACAAATATGCAAGAATCCTTGTATATAAAATTTTTGAGCACAAATAATCGTGTAACGTTTTTAGTTAATGCATATTGTGGCTATTTTTTCTTCTTTAATTTTATATTTGAACTATGTTATATATGTGTATGCCTTTTCGACTTGAGATCAATAATAAAAAAGATTGTATATATTACACGCTCAATTCAAACTAATTTTGTAGGTTGGAAATTTAATGAAATGGAAAGATATATATATATATTTGTATTTAAATCTTGATTTATGTTTTAATATGTAAAATTCATGAACAAAATTATTTCGATATTTATTTAGTTTTGTATTTTGGTTTTGTATTTTTGTTTTAAAATTCATTGATGTTGCAATATGTATAATATACATGAATATTACAAAATTAATTATTACAACTTAAAAAATTCTAATCATTACATGAATATTTGATTTCATTTAATTCCATCATCAAGACAAATGAGTGTCATAAAGTAATTATGCCAAATTACTGAAATCTTATGAGATCACTTTAAGCGGGCTTAACCTTATATGATAGCCCACAACACATAATTATTCACATATAAGCCCAACGTTGGATTAAGGGTCCAACAATCTCCCACTTGGGCTATATGTGTAACCTTATAATCATGCATTGAAAAAATAACCGTATGAGCGCAAATTTGCTGTCATTACCAAAATGTATCTATATCCAATCCGGTCCATCAATCATATCAATATAGGATCAAGGCTGCCTTTGTCACATCTCTCGCGACTCAACCCATCAATGATCATATATACTAATACAATTGAATGACATGGATCATGATGTGGATGTGTAGCATGGAAATTTACATGCAATGACATGCCTACTTCCAACTGGTCCACCCTAAACCTTAGTAAGATCAAACGATACTAAAGTCAAAGTGTGAATAAACCAAAAAAATTGTATTTCTGCAGAAAATAACCAAATATCTAGAAACTAGAATAACTGAAAAATGTCTATATTGGAAAAGTATCTAAGATTACAAACTCACTAGAATTGAATAACCTCAAATGACTTGACACCCATATGAGCAGTGTGCTCATGAAACATTTTGGGTGGCAATCCTTTAGTAAGCAGATCCGCAACCATGGAGTTTGTACCGATGTGCTCTATAGACAGCTGTCCACTCTAAACTCTTTCTTTAACAACTAGGAACTTGATGTCTATATGTTTTGACTTAGTCGAGCTCCTATTATTACTGGAATATAGAACTGCTGACTTATTGTCACAAAATAACTTGAGTGGCCTTTCAATTCTATCCACTATGTGCAGTCCCGTGACAAAATTTCGCAGCCATATCCTATGATTGGATGCCTCATAACATGTTACAAATTCTGCTTCCATTGTGGAAGATGCTACTAGAGATTGTTCAGCACTCTTCCAGGAGACAGCACTTCTAGCAAACAGATAAATATAGCCCGATGTAGATTTCTTACTATTTTGGCATCCAGCGAAATCAGAGTCAGTGTACCCAATGATCTCAAGCTGATCCAACCTCAGATACGTGAGCATGTAGTCTTTTGTTCTTTGTAAATACCGCAAGACCCGTTTGGCTACTTGCCAGTGGTCTACTACTGGATTGCTTAGCTATCTGCCTAACATCCATGTAATGTATGCAATATCCAGACGTGTACAAACTTGGGCATACATTAGACTCCCCACTGCTAAAGCATAAAGAATCTTCTTCATTTCTTTTTGCTCAAAATTATTCTTAGGGCACTGTGTGAGACTAAACTTGTCTCCCTTAGCTACAAGGGTATCGCTTGGTTTACAATCTTGCTTGTCATATCTCTTAAGAACCTTTTCGATATAGCCCTTTTGTGATAATCCAAGAATACCCCAAGAGCGATCCTGGTGTATCTGAATACCTAATAAAAAAGAGGCGTCACCAAGATCTTTCATCTCAAAATCCTTAGCTAGAAATCTCTTAATTTTGTGCGATAAGCCTATATCATTGCTGGCAAGCAAAATGTC
Source organism: Nyctanthes arbor-tristis (assembly GCA_963692815.1). Lineage (NCBI taxonomy): Eukaryota > Viridiplantae > Streptophyta > Magnoliopsida > Lamiales > Oleaceae > Nyctanthes > Nyctanthes arbor-tristis. The sequence goes on along the minus strand of CAVNYN010283951.1, from coordinate 27,971 downwards.
ATCGACATATAAAACCATAAAAATATACCTACTCCCACATAACTTATGGTATACACAATCATTGACTAAATTCACCTCAAATCTGAAAGAGATGATCACTTGATAAAATTTGAAATACCATTGTCGAGATGCCTGCTTGAGTCTATAGATGGATTTTTTAAGTTTGCAAATCATATTCTTTGGATCTCCTGATATAAAGTTTTCTGGCTGCACCTTATAAATCGTTTTATCAATGTCACTATTTAGAAACGTTGTCTTTACATCCATCTGATGTAACTCAAGATTGAAATGCGCCACTGATGCCATTATAATTCTAAAAGAGTCTTTTGAAGAAACCGGAGAGAAAGTCTCTTTATAGTCGATGCCTTCTTTCTATGAACAAGAAGAGCCTTGTATCTCTCCATATTGCCTTTTGAATCGCTCTTGGTCTTAAATATCCATTTGCAACCGATGGGTTTCACGCCTTCTGGCAATGGTATGAGAACCCACACATCATTAACCTTCATGGACTTAATCTCCTCATTCATGGCATCAATCCACTTTTGAGAATTAGAACTTTCCATGGCTTGATGGAAGTTGATTGGATCATCTTCTATCACTCCAATGTCAGCCTCATGTTCTTGAAGAAATACAATGTAATCATCTGGCACTGCACTTCTTCTTCTCTCTCTAGTGGATCTTCTTAATGGCATAGGTTCTTGAGGTGGCAGAGTTTGTTCTTCTGGAACTATTACTTCATTGGGAGGTTCTTCGACATTGTCTTGATTTGTTGTGTCTTGAACAAAATCAAGAATGGAATCCCGACCAATGTCAATAACACCTGTGGGAATATCAATATATTCCTCTTCAAGAACAAAGTCCCTAACCACATCTCCCCCCGCAAACTCGACATCCTCAAGGAACCGAGCATTTCCTGACTTGAAAATTGACTTAGTAATAGGATTATATAACTTGTACCCTCTGGATCTTTCAAAGTATCCATTAAAATAGCAACTCACAGTTCTTGAGTGCAGTTTCTTTTCCTTAGGCTTATAAGGCCTTGCCTCAGTTGGACATCTCCAGATGTGCAAGTGCTTTAAACTAGGCTTTTTGCCTGTCCAAAGTGCATAAGGGGTTTTGGTAGTTGCTTTTGTCAGAACTCTATTAAGAATATAAGCTGCAGTCTTGAGTGCTTCCCCCCAGAGTGATTCTGGTAAGGTAGAATGAGATATCATACTCCTTACCATGTCCTTAAGCGTTCTGTTTCGTCTGTCAGCAACCTCATTCATAGTGGGCAAACCCGGCATAGCGTATTGTGGGACGATACCGCATTCCTCTAGGAATCTAGCAAAAGGTCCTGGATGTTGTTCACCTGAACCGTCATATCTGCCATAGTATTCACCACCACGGTCAGATCTGACGTTTTTGATCCTTTTGCTGAGTTGGTTCTCAACTTCAGCCTTATAGTTTTTGAACGTATCTAGCGACTGTGCCTTTTCATGAAGAAGATAAATATAGCTATATCTAGAAAAATCGTCTATGAACGTTATAAAATATTGTTGACCATTCCAAGAAGTTGTAGGAAATGGTCCACAAATGTCCATATGTGTAAGTTCTAAGACGTCCAAAGTCTTGTTAGCTTCAAATCTTCTTTTGTTGGTTTGTTTCCCCTTTATACAGTTAATGCAAACATCAAAATCTGCAAAATCGAGGGGCTCAAGAATTTCATCTGACACGTCTCTCAATTCTTCGTTTGGAGATGTGACCTAATATCTTGTGCCAAAATGAAGCAGAATTCTCATTGGTTAATTTTCGCTTTACACCTCGTGTACTTAATTGTAGGGATTCATTAAATGAAGCAATTGCATCAATAAAATAAAGATTATCATATCCTGATAAAGAACCAGACCCAACTAGTTTTGAATCATGAAACAAACTAAATTTTCCATTTCCAAATGAACCAAAATAAACCAAATTTGTCCAAAGCAGTAATGGAAATTAAATTCCGTCTAAAATACGGCACAGGAAATGTCTCATCAAGATCCAAATAATATCCAGTCTTTAACAATAATTTAAATTTTCCTATTGCCTCTACTTCAACCTCTGTACCATCACCAAAATAGATGTATCTTTCACCATCACTTGGTTTTCGGCAGCTCAAGTAGCCCTACATAGACACACTGATGTGAGTGGTTGCACCAGAATCTATCAACCATGTGTGTCTACGTACCGAAGTTAAATTAACCTCAGAACAAACCATAAGAAGCATACCTTTCTTAGCACGCCAAGCGTGGTAATTGGTGCAATGCTTCTTCTTATGCCCTTCAGCTCTACAGAAGAAACAAGCAGTACCTTCTGAATCATCCGATTTCTTTTGTTGTTTCTTTTGAGTTGCTGTATCTACTGCTTCTTTATTCTTCTTCCTTTTGTTTCCCTTGTTCTTGTTTTTAGAGGTTGAGGCTAGATGAGCACTTTCTGTCCTATCTTGCTTTAACCTTTCCTCTTCATGAACACAGTGTGATATGAGCTCATTCAAAGACCAAGTCTCTTTCTGACAATTATAGCTCACTTTAAATTGATTAAACTGTGATGGAAGAGATATTAGAACCAGATGCACTAGCATGTCCTCAGAGAGGTCAAGTTTAAGTACTTTCAACTTTGAAGTAAGATGAGACATCTCTAAGATGTACTCACTGATATTGCCTTTACCTGTATACCTCATTGAAATAAGATTTGCCAAGAGTATACCAATTTCAGCCTTTTCATTCTTGACAAACCTTTCTCAATATCAGCAAGGAAATCTTTAGCTGTTACAATATTTTCAGAAATTGTGCCCCTGAATGCTTCTGGAATGGCCTTCTTCATGATCATCAAACACATGCGATCTGATCTCTCCCACCTATCCATATCCCTCTTTTGATCACAGGTACTCTGATCTGTAAGAGGTAGAGGAGAATCTTCTCTTAATGCAAGGTCGAGATCCGTGACTCCGAGAACTATCAGTAAGTTCTCTCGCCATGACTTGAAGTTGGAACCATTTAACATAGGAATTGAGTTGATGCTGGCAGTGATATTAGCAGACGCAAAACAAGATCACATGAATCTTCGATACTAAAATCACAAGAATAAATTCAAATCAAAGGAAAACCCATGTCAAGATACCGGACTCTATTAATATTTTATCTTTGGACAAAACATTAACTTGTAAGTGATATCTAGGTATAGTAATCAAACACTGACAATAAAAAAACATGTCAAACAATAAATCTTTCTTTGGGCCAGTTTATTGTTCACACGTAAAAACCGAATAATTATCACATGTTTATTACCGCAGGTGCACAGGCAATTCTGTCAAATATCAACCTTCCTTTGGGCCGATTAATATTCACAAAAGTTACATGCACATGAACATTTGTATTTCAAAATAAGTCAATTTCCACAAGAGATGTCACTTTGGTGACGTGTTGCTTCAATTAATTTACCTCAAAATACATACACAACTATACTAATATTTGAATTTAAAATTGTTCCTTAATAAATTCCTTAAACCATAGGAATTTAAATCCAAAGTTAACCAAAATTTAAAACCAAATATCACATATACATATACTGCATACATGTAAACTATAGTTTAATAATATCATGATAAATTGATGACCAAGAATGACCATGAATGGAGGCTGCCGAATCTGAATATTTCAGATTTTTTTTTTTTTTTAACAATTCACACAGCGGCCAAAATTCATAGATGATATCATGATACCGAAACCGTTTTTACAAAATTGATGGCAAAGCATCACAAGTAGACCCCGAAACTCAATCCACCGAATTGATGTAATGATTACACAAATCAATTTAATTCTTCACGACCACTAAACGCATTACACATCATAAACAAATCAACCGAATTTATTTTGCATAATTATAATCATATTATGCAATTCAATGATACCAATCGCAAGGGCCAAAAGCAATTTAGCATTGAAATTTATGAACATATATAATTCCATTCCCAAGTCCCGCATGAATCGAAACTGAATTAGGCAGCGGCCGCCAAAATAAAGTTCACATATATGCAATGATCCAAAGCATAATCCACGGATGCAATCCATAATAAAATGACTCGAACAAAACTTTAATCACATAACTTAATATTCATACATTCTCAATGAATCAAACATGGGATGACTCTGATACCACTTGTTAGCTTAAACCCTTTTGTGAATAATATCACATAAAACCCTAATCCCACGTTAAAACATCGAGAATTAAAATCCTAAGAAGCGGAAACATACCTGAATCCAAAGACATTGTTAACTCTCTAGAGTTGTACGGTTGGCCTTTCAGATCAACATGCTTTCTTTAGGTTTTCTCTCTGAAGATGGGATATTAGATAGAATAGAATTTCTTGAACGTGTGATCCGGGGACTATAACCGATGTATATATAGATAACTGCGCGTTATCTCTAGGGTTTCACTATTTCAGCCCATTATTGAAATAGAAGCCCATTAGGTCTCTATACATTAAAAGCCCACACCCTATCAGATACACTAAAACCCAAATTACTGAAATCTTATTAGATCACTTCAAGCGGGCTTAACCTTATATGACAGCCCACAACACATAATTATTCACATATAAGCCCAACGTTGGATTAAGAGTCCAACAAGTAATTCTAACTAAGGGCCCGCCGATAGCATTCAAATGGATTAGGCCTTTCACTTTTCCCAATAAGTTCAGAAGGTTTTGAAAGTTTTAGAAGCTTGATTACCAGCACTTTGGTTAGCCAGGAAGTCAGCCGCTTTGAGAGTTCATTTGGCCGAATCTTACTAGCAGTAGCGTGGTCAATATTGAGAGGCTTACCTAAACTTCTAACTATCAATTTACTTACATGCCACTCATACATAGTGCTCCATTGTTGGTCCTCTAACCGACTTGTACATAATTTGTGGCTTGAAATTTGATTCTAGGACTTTCCTCATTTGGCAAGCATTATCCACTTAGTGCTTGCAATTCTAGAAACTGTCAACAATCTAATACGGTTTTCGTAGTTGTATCAATCCACAATAAGGATCAACAAAGCAAAGAGAAAAGAAGAGAAGAAGAAAGAAACCCTAGAATCAATTGCATTAACAAAAAAGTGTATTTACATATCTCTTATATACACAAGGACTAACTTATATAAAACAATAAATAGCCAATTTACACCCGCTACAATCAGAGATGTCGTGAGTTTGCAAATTTCCCAAATGACTTTTAGAGATTCTGAATTTTAAACGGCTAGCTGATACATGTCCAAAGCGAGAATGTCACAGATAATAAAACTTTGAGGATGAAGAATTCAAGTGGAAGGATACAAATCAACACTAGGAGCAGCAATTTGCATAGGTTTCAAACTATCCATAACATATAACCCTCCTACAGAAAAGCCTAACAAGAGTCAATTGTAATCACTAATACACGTCAATTTCTTCGTCGACGTATATGTAACCGACATTCATACTAAGAGGATAGGCGTTGGTTGTTTATCGATGCCTGAATATGACAATAGGCGTCAGGTTGTTATCTTACAACCGACACCTAAACATGTTTCCTAAGACATGTGGATGGACTATAGGCGTCGACTGTTGGTAGAAACCATCGCCTAAAGTGTAACATAGGCGTCGGTTTTGTGTCAACAACTGACGACTATAGTAAATATATATATATTTTAAATTTTAATAATACTAGAGGCGTCAATTGTTGTAGAACAACCGACGCCAAATTATTATTTTTTAAATATAAATTACATCAGATCAAATTCTGTCAATTTTCCTATGACCCCAAAACAACAAATGCATCCACAACTAGCCAAGAGAAAGCAGCACCAACACCAACAATTTACATACACTTTAAAGCAATTAACACCAACTTGATATAAATGAATCTATATAAATACTACTACAAAATAAGCGAATGTAAACAAACCATTGAATTAAAATAAAACTAACCATTGAATACAAATGAAACTTGCACAAAAATCAATAAGTATTATATTACTATATGTACATACTCCTCTAATCAACACCGTCTTCATAAAAATCTAACTACAATCAATAGTTAAGACCAAAAATCATGTACAATTTTAGAGAAAGTACCATGCCTATAATTCCTGAACCTCATCTATAATTTCATATGCCTTCAACAAAAAGTAAAAAAGAAATATAATTATAATTTATTAATAAAATAAATACCATTTTGATTAGATAATTCTTAGTATTTGATAAATATTTATACCGTATCACGATATTCTTTGGTACCAACATATATGGTGATTACCTCGTACATATTTCTCATCATACAGTAGCCAAACTCATCAAATCTAGGTTGCTGAGCGCACTAAAATTTCAAATGAGTTTAAAATAAATATTAGTAATTAAATCACAAAAAGGAAACCACTAAACCATGTTGTTCAAAGATGTGATCTTTCAATTTTTAAGTGTACAATGTGATCTTCTTTGGTCGAGAGAACATAAGAATATCATGAATGTAGACACAAGTAAATGTACGACAGGGTTCAAATGCTGAATCCATTTTCCTCCAGAAGAGTAAGGAATTACAAGGTATGCTTGAGATTCTCATTCACTCAGTCTTATAGCATCTGTAAGGAGGCTACAATAGAGTTGATTGACTATGTTTTGTTTAATAACAACCCTCATTTCAGTTTCCAAAACAACTATAATGAATGGTCTAGGGGTTTTCATCTGTCGTATGCTTGGGTTTCTCACCTAATGCATAAGCACATTAAAGTGCTCCTTGGCTTAGATATTATCTATGCTCAACAAGAAAGCATGGTCGCACTTAAGGACTATGTGCTCATAAGCAAATGGTCTACCCTCACTCCAGTCATATTAGAGTATGTGCATACGGAGCATGGTGGGAGGTTAAAAGAACCAAAAATTCTCTCCTCTCTCCCTGAGGATACTAATGGCTGCAATTGTTCTATTAGGGGCAATGCAAACTTAACAAACCAAGATTCCCAAAACTTGCTCCCAAACTAAGGAAAACTTTTGAGGAACTGGACCCTGAAAGAGAAATCCAATCTCTTTTACAAGAACCTATAGAGATCAATGATATAGAGGGATCTACCTTTATTGATTTAGAGCCTCTGGACCTTATTCAAAACAATAAGGTTATTAGAATTCTTTCAACTAATCAAGGAATTGATGACATTGTTAAGAAGCTCGAGTACTCTGGAATAATAGGAGAAAATCCTATAAAATTCAGGAAAAACAATAAAACTGAGTGTAAACCTAGGATCATCAATCCAGATCTCAGGATCACATCACCCAATTTTAAATTTGGTGAATGGGAAAAAATGAGTTCCAAATGCACATTGACCAATTACTTAAACTAGGAGTAAGCCAGAGGTCCACCTCTAGGCGTAGATCTCCGGCCTTCATTGTTCAAAAAACTTCTGAAAAGAAGCATGGACAATCAAGGACGGTCTTTGACTATCGAAGGTTAAATGACAATACTCATGATGATGGGTACTGTGTCTTTGACAAGGATGCTCTCATCAACAAAATCCAAGGTCGAACATGGTTTTCCAAGTTTGAAATGAAATCTGGATTTTGGCAAGTTAAAATGCATGAAAGTTCAATTGATTGGACATCATTTTCACGCCCACTGGGTCATTACAAATGGTTAGCAATGCCATTTGGATTGAAGAATGCACCTGCTATTTTCCAAAGGAAAATGGATTTAGCGTTTGAACCCTGTCGTACATTTACTTGTGTCTACATTGATGATATTCTTGTGTTCTCTGAGACCAAAAAAGATCACATTGTACACTTAAAAACTGTGTTCTCAATCTTTGAACAACATGGTTTAGTGGTTTCCAAGAAAAAAAAGAACTCTTCAAGAATCACATTGAATTCCTTGGAGCAGAAATTGGAAACGACACCATTACTTTACGACCTCATATTGCAGAAAAAGCGCTGGCTTTTCCAAACAAAATTGAGGATAAGAAACTATTGAGAATTTTTCTTGGAACGGTCAATTATGCAAGACTATTTCTCAAGAATCTCTCAAGGCTCATAGGACCACTTTATAACAAAACTAGTGGAACTGGGGTTATCAAATTCAATGCTAAAATGAAAAACTTATTGTCAAAATCAAAGAGACAGTAAGTAATCGACAGCCATTGAAACTTCCTTTAGACTCAAACTATCTCGTGATAGAAACTGATGGATGTAAGGAAGAATGAGAAGGAATACTTCTTTATAAAAAGAAGAAAACATATCCCAAGTCTGTTGAAAAAATTTGTAGATACACCTCTGGCATCTACAAAGAATCAGGCTACTGAACATCTTTAAATTATGAGGTCTTAGCCATAATCTATGTACTTGAATCATTTTCTCTTTTCCTCTTGGCTAAGAAGCAGATAACGATTCGCACAGATTGTGAGGCAATCGTTGAATTTGCCAATACCATGCCTGAAAAGAAACTCTCTGCCAACTGTTGGCTGAAATTTAGAGAATATGTCCTTAACCGTGGTCTCAAGATAAAATGGGAACACATTAAAGGAAATAACAATTCTGTAGCTGATTTTCTTTCTAGAAAATTGAAATTACTTGAAAACATGAAAGATTTCTTGTTTACCATAGAACCTGATCATATTAACAGTTTTGATTGTTTTTCTGTTAATTTTAGGCCGATAAAGTCAAACTCAGGAGTCATGTCTCCTAAAAAGGCAAAGACTACAGGGAAAGGAACCATTATCCCTACTCCAGCCACTCAAGCCATTGTGCAGTTTGACAAACACAATCTTCCACTTGTTGGAGAAGCAAACAACTTCAAAGTTCTAGACAGGAAGAAACTTGCGGAAGTGCATAAATGCCTTCTTGACAATATCTGGACTCTCCCTACTCTTCAAGAGGGAAGGTATCAGAAACTTACAGTTCTCAACTATTTGTTGTCGTACTTTCAAGCATCTAATGTTCATTCTAAAGACATTAGTTCGCTTAATACAGTAACAAGCTATTGTTTATTCAATGGCTCTGATTTTGGTATCTATTCCATAATGGAGTAAATACAAAATCTTGTAAAAACATTTAAGCCAATGTGTGGGAAACCAAATTACAAAGGCTATGAAACCTTTCAAGAAGCTGAAAAAACAATGAAAGAACTATACGGTAAAGAAAAATTCTTCATTTCACCCAAAGTTGAGAAAAATCCTAAAGGAAGCCGTCTCACTTTACAGAGCTATTCACAAGTAGCTTCAACACCTAGAACTGCTACTGCTTCAAAAAATCTTAAGCTTAAGCAGATTCTCATCCTTGAATGTTTTCATTATGTGGATCTTTTACAAGAGAAACATGAGAAAATGTTCATTACTTTACAAGAGTGTTTGGAACAAGTTGAAAAAATTAATCTCCATGCACCATGGATGAATATTACTTGGTATTATCATGGCCAATACAATTCTTCATTGTTGTACTCTTTATCCTGAATGCAAGGATAAATTGGTTTTCTCAAAACAGAATCTAACAAAATTCTGTAGATGCCAGATTACATTTAGTTTCAGATCATACCAAATTAACTTGGATGATTTTGAGATTAATCATTTTAAGGGAGTTAAAGTTACAGCCCAGATTCTCTTGGATTATGGGTTACTCTCTGCATTACATATCACCTCGAAGAACATGATAAAAATTAATCCTCCTCTGCAGAACATGATTAAATATCTCATGGCCAATTGTGTTGATTGAGCATACATTGAGATAGACTCTGCTTTACCCATCTGGGAAGCAAAGTTTTGTCCTGCAAGGCACATTTATCGTGTTTATTGTGAGACAACTCAACCAGGTACTTACTTTGATTTCTTTCATTTATTGGAGAAAAATCAAGACATGACCAATCCAAAAAGAAAATACACCCTGAGGGATCAGATCAAAACAGTTACTGCAAAAGTCATTGCTAATGACTGGGGATAAAATACAGACTCTCCACAGTTTGAGAAACTCTCTTTCATTGCAGAAGACTATTTTACCAAGATCTATACTGAAAAATATTTTGAAATGAATAATTTTTCTTCGCCGTATAATTCTTTCATTGCTTTTTCAGCTTCTTGAAAGGTTTCATAGCCTATGTAATTTGGTTTCCCATACATTGGCTTGAATGTTTTTACAAGATTTTGTATTTCCTCCATTGTGGAATAGATACCAAAATCAGGGCCATTAAACAATAGCATGTTACTGTATTAAGCAAAGTAATATCTTTAGAAGGAACATTAGATGCTTGAAAGTACGACAACAAACAGTTGAGAACTGTAAGTTTCTGATACCTTCCCTCCTGAAGAGTAGGAAGAGTCTAGATATTGGCAAGAAGGCATTTCTGCAATTTCGTAAGTTTCTTCTTACCTAGAACTTTGAAGCTGTTTGCTTCTCCAACAAGTGGAAGATTGTGTTTGCCAAACTACACAATGGCTTGAGTGGCTGGAGTAGGGATAAGGGTTCCTTTCCCTATAGTCTTTGCCTTTTCAGGAGTCGTGACTCCTGAGTTCGACTTTATAGGCCTGAAATTAACAAAAAAAAAAATCAAAACTATTAATATGATCAGGTTCTATGGTAAACAAGAAATCTTTCATGTTTTCAAGTAATTTCAATTTTCTAGAAAGAAAATCAGCCACAAAATTGTTATTTCCTTTAATGTGTTCCCATTTTACCTTGAGACCACGGTTAAGGACATATTTTCTGAATTTCAACCAACAGTTGGCAGAGAATTTCTTTTCAGACTTGGTATTGGCAAATTTGGCAATTGCCTCACAATCTATGCAAATCGTTATATGCTTCTTAGCCAAGAGGAAAGAGCAAATGATTCAAGTACATAGATTATGGCTAAGACCTCATAATCTAAAGATGTTAAGTAGCCTGGTTCTTTGTAGTTGTCAGAGGTGTATCTACAAATTTTTTCATCAGACTTGGGATCTGTCTCCTTCTTTTTACAAAGAAGTATTCCTCCACATCCTTCCTTACATCTATCAGTTTCTATCATGAGATAGTCTGAGTCTAAAAGAAGTTTCATTGGCTGTAGATTACTTACTGTCTCTTTTATTTTGACAATAAGTTTTTCATCTTCAGGATTGAATTTGATAACCCCAGTTCCACTAGTTGTGTTTTAAAGTGGTCATGTGAGCCTTGAGAGATTATTAAGATATAGTCTTGCATAATTGACCGTTCCAAGAAAACTTCTCAATAGTTTATTATCCTCAATTTTGTTCGGAAAAGCCAGCGCTTTTTCTGCAATATGAGGCTATAAAGTAACGGTGATGTTTCCAAATTCTGCTCCAAGGAATTCAATATGATTCTTCAAGAGTTCCATTTTTTCTTGGAAACCACTAAACCATGTTGTTCAAAAATTGAGAACATAGTTTTTGAGTGTATAATGTGATCTTCTTTGGTCCGAGAGAACACAAGAATATCATTAATGTAGACACAAGTAAATGTACGACAGGGTTCCAATGCTAGATCCATTTTCCTTTGGAAAATAGCAGGTGCATTCTTTAATCCAAATGGCATTACTAACCATTTGAAATGACCCAGTGGGCATGAAAATGTTGTCCAATCAATTGAACTTTCGTGCATTTTAACTTGCCAAAATCCAGATTTCATATCAAACTTGGAAAACCATGTTCGACCTTGGATTTTGTTGATGAGAGTATCTATGTCAGGGACGCAGTACCCATCATCATGAGTATTGTCATTTAACCTTCGATAGTCAAAGACCATCCTTGATTACCCACGCTTCTTTTCAGGGGAGATCATCAACAGTTAGAGTTCAGCGGTGGTCGTCGACACAAAGGACCAACAAAAGCCTACTTTTTCCCCTCTTGGTACTTGTTCGGCGAAAAGTCCTAAACTCAAACCACATAACTCCCATCTCAAATCTCATAACTTCCACCAGTAAGACTAGTGATTCGTATATTTCAAGTATGAGTAGGGTTACTTGTGAAAGCATAAAAATTTAGTTAACCATTCTTTTACCTTTTCAAGGCCAGCGGTGAGTTGTTCATCAATATTTGTTAATTATACATATTCATTTGCGTGACAAATTTAATCACAGAATAGTTACATTATTTAATTTTAATTTTTTAATTTGTCTACCAAAACTTCTTAGCACATTTAAAATATTGAAATTTAATCAAAGAACTATTACATTAGTATTTGCCCTATTTAAAGTATTACGGGGCCATGACATAATCTTTCAACACTATTCTATTGACATCATAAATTTGATCAAATAATTTTTAAATTATTTGATTTCTTTCCTTTATTTAAATTTTAACACTTACTAATTATTTATGTATTCCTATTGCCATTTTAGTTCGAAGTAATAATATTAATTTATGTATAAAATACTACTAAATAATGTATACATGTATACCCATCTTCACCAAATTTAACAAAAACCCTAAAAATCATAATTTCTAAATCCAAAATAAATATTTCTTCACACAATAAAAACAATTTTCTCATTAAAATGTATACATATATATATTTAACAAAAATATATACTTGTACACATATATAACAATGTACAACAAAAAATAAATTTAACAAAACATCTTAATTTAACAAATTAACAAAAAATCATGTATAACAAAAAATATATTTAACAAAAAATCATAATTTCACAAATCAACAAAAAATCATATATAACAACAAATATATTTAATAATGTATACATATATACCCATCTTTACCAAATTTCACAAAAACCCTAAAAATCATAATTTCTAAATTCAAAATAAATATCTCTTCACACATAAAAGCCAATAATCTCATTCCAAACTAACCAAAAAAATGGAGAAAAAATTATACCTTGAAAATTCTTTGAAAATGTGGAAGAAAAAATGCAATGCACCAGCACAGCCATCCACCACTGCCATCCGCCATCATCCGCCGTACGTCGCAGCCAGTATTCACCTTAAAATACTAAGAAATAAGTGCGTGTGTATGAAATTAATTCCGAAAATACAGAGAAGATGGTGAAAATAGATTCCGATCTCCAAGAAATCCTTAACGTCATTACCGCCGATGCTCGCAGCCACAGCTAGCTAGTTAGAGTTGACTGGGTGCTTGATCTACAGATTTTGGGGTCAAAATACAGGGAACTAACTATTGAAATGTGATTCAAGGCTAAAACCCAGAAGTGCTATGTGTTTTAACAATTGAAATGTGGTCGGAAGTCGTGCCTGGTTAAAGTTCAAAGAGAGAAAATTTTAGGTAGCATCTTCAAAAGTACTGGGGAATTACACGAATGGGTTGATGTAAAAGACCATAGGCGTCGGTCGCTAATTGGGATAGACGCCTATTTTATGAAGAAGCGTCGGTCACTTTATAAGACCGACGCCTATTGTGGCGATGCACTAGAGGCGTCGGTTCTTAATAAAGAACCGACCTCTAGTTCTAACATAAATTTCAATTTTGTCATTGCGCATGGTTTACACGTCGTTTTTCCCAACAACCAACTCGTATTTCCAATTTTTTTGAGCAAATCTGTAGTAGTGATGGATATGGCAAGTGGTAGATGAGAATTGTACCAAACATCTAGAATCACATAATTGGCCAACGGAAACAATTCAACACAAGACCAAGAGCACAATAAACATCTGAAAGAGAGACTGTAACTGTATTAACAGAACCAACACCGCTAAAGGTAGTAAAGGAGTGCCATCAGCAGTTTTATGGATAGAGATGAGGTAGAATAATTTAAATAATCAAAGGAAGCAGAGTCCGAGGACATATGTCTCGGAGCACCTGAATCAATAATCCATGGAGAAGTATTATCTGAACGACCAAGAAATGACAAACCTATATGAGCAGAAATTGACATACAACATGGTAGTGTAGCTACGAACTATTGAAATTGTTCAGTAAGATTTTGTAAGACTAGAAACTTTTGGAATTGCTCAACAAGCTCAATCAATGATTCATCCATTGCAAAAGATTCCAACCACCCAATCAAATAATCCAACTATATTACCCAATCAAAATCAAAATCTTAGCACCAATAAACAACACAAATGGAGCAAAACCCAACAAATTATTGCAATAAATATCACAAAAGATCACCAGTGTACCCACAAATAGCATCAATGTACCAACAAATAACGCCGACAAAATGTTATTCCAAATCCCCAAATCTAAACCAAAGGAGATCAACCAAAGCCACTATAAATTGAGCAAGAGAGACTAACCAAAAGGTCGAACCCGAACAAAAGGAGACAACTACCATATAGCAGATCCAATTCTGAGCTAACTGCAAAATTTCAGTCACTAGAAAGTGCCGCACGTGCCCCGTTTGCAACTACAGCCCAAGCTCACTTGTACCTCACGCGCCACCACTGACGGTGCGTGTACAGTCATGCACCTAACCGGTCGATGGCCCAGGTTTTTTGGAGTTAAGCGGTGCAAGTTTTCCGGCCAAGAACTCGCTAGAAGTGCTTTAAATATTGCATAACAGATTCGGCTATATGGAAGAAGAAAAGTTCCGAACTTTGTTTATACATATAATTGATTCAGATTTTTTTAAAGCTCGATACCATGTCAACAATCTAATACGGTTTTCGTACTTCTATCAATCCACAATAAGAATCAACAAAGCAAAGGGGCAAGAAGAGAAGAAAAAAGAAACCTTAGAATCAATTGAATTAATGAAAAAGTGTATTTACGTACATTTATATATATATATATATATATCTTTTATATACACAAGGACTAACTTATATAAAACAATAAATAGCATACTAAAATAAATCATACAAATAAAGAATATTTTAACAGAAATTTCTCCAATATATTAGCTCATGCTAGGAATTCTACTTATTCTAAAAGATTTACAATTCTTGATAATTGTGTAGAATTTGAGAGCAAGCAAAACTTTTATTAACAAAAAAGAATTGATACAAAATTTGGACAAGAAATGCTTGCTTTATTCTCTCTTTGAACTCACACTCTATTTTGTATATAGTGGACTCCACTCTACATTAAGCACTCACTTTCCCACCCGTTTATTTCTTCACTCACATTCCCACTCGTTTATTTCTCACACTTCCGCACTTCACTCATTTGCACTTGCTTCTTACTTTTTCACACAAAATGAAATGGCAATCACCTATTTATAGTAGTGGATGTCAGTGGTATTGAGTCCTTGGAGAATTTCCTATGGCGGTGCAAATGCGTATAAGATATTGCTCTCCCGGCCACTTCTCTTGTTGCAAACAAAATTTAGAATATTCAAATATTCTTAGTTTCTAAGCACTGGTCGTATCAGTGTCACATAAATTAGACTCCCAACTAGCTGTCTGTACACAGTTGCATTCTCTAGGTCCTTGCCTAAGGAGCAAATACAAAGTGGGGGCATTGGGGCCAGTGGCCCCTACAAAAAAAAAATCTAGAATTATAATATATTAAAACAATGAATTACCATCTTTGGCCCCTACAGATATTCTTTTATCCAAAGTAAATGAACACTTGAGGGCAAAGTTGTAATTCTTCACTTCCGCTAACTTTTCCTCTTCTTTTATCAAAATTCTAGAGCCAAAATCATGCCTCTTACTCGTCGAAGGAGAAAAATCGTATTCCCAAACTATTATGCAATGCGTAAATCGGAAAGATTGCAACAATTTCTCCAAATTTTCTTAGTAAGATCAAAGTATTAAAAATGGATCTTTAGGTTCCTTGTCTCAAATAATAATTTTGCCCAGTTTCTTTTTCTTTTTTTTTTCCCTTTTTTGACAATCAGACAAGACGGGTTTGATGCTAAATTCTGAGCTATCCTATTGCTGTAAATGAGGTTTATTATTTAATGTTTTTCTTGATTTTTAATTTTAAAAGTATAATCACTATCTTATTAACTTTTTCATCAGACTATGTTATTAACTTTTTCATCAGTCACTAGTTTATGTCTCTTTTTTTTTTTTTAATTTACTGGTTCTGCGGTTCAATTATTAAGTTATAAATGATTCAAGAAATTGAGGTTATACAATGATTCTAATGATTTGGTTTGAACTAACATATTAATTTTTTGAATTCTAATAATTTCTCTTTTTTATTTAGTCATGGAGAAATTTCTTAGTGAGAATAGGCACAAGTTTAGTTTCTAAAGCATTGGTGAAGCAAGTGACATTGTAGGAAGTCTGAATGTTGATTTTGTTAAACACAAAACCTTACACTAATATTTCTTCAAAAAGGAAAGAAAAAAAAAGAAAGAAAGAAAACTTACAATAATGTTTGATATAATAATCTTTTGGTTTATAAATTAACTATGTTTTTTTGAGTTCAATTATCGATAATTGTCTATGTTAACTTTCATTTTTGTCGTTATTACTCGCCCCCATTACTTAAAAATTCTAGATCCGCCATTGCCTTGCCTTCTTCTACACACAGCTTAGAGTTGACCTCAATTGGGGTCGATATAGGCTTGCAGCCGAACATTCCAAACTTGCGTCGAACCCACAAATCTCATTCGTCTGTCTTCAAAAATTGAAAGGTTGATATATGTTTTAAATTAATATCTATAATTATAACTTGTGTATATGTACATGAGAAGCATTGATGTCACTGCGCTCAAGGGCTATTTTCTTCCTCCATTTCTTGTGAGTACTTGCCATTTCTGATCTTGTTGCCTACGCAATGTTTTCATTTGTGTTATTCTTGGTCAGTCGATATTCATTCTTGAATTAAAAAAATCTTTTGACCAGACTAGAAGACGCAATTTACCTTTGACACTTCAAATGCGGAATTATTTTAGTAGCAAAAGTCCAACTTTTATGCACACATTTTCATCTATCTATAAATTGGTACATGTTCATTAGTTATACAATTTTTCCTTTTGACAGGAATTATATGATTTTTCTTTGTTGTGCTAAAATTCAAGCTTCTATAAAATTTGATACTTCAATATCTTTAACGTGCAATTAAGTTATATATAATTATATATCTACTTTGCCCCGACATATTATATCATGTTCTAGTTTTGTTTTTTGTTTTGTTTTTTTTTTTTACAGGTTATTCTATTCTAGTTTTTTAAAAAATGAAAATTGATGATTCGAACAAGTAGGACAATGTAAAATTTTAAACTTTTAAACGGGAGGTCACGGATTACAAGCACGCCTATCCTTCCCCATCTCCCCTTGTATCTCGGGAGGAAGAGGGAAAAAAATAAAAAAAAAAATGAAAGAAAACTGAAATTAGGACAAAATAATCGCATAGGCTGGAGACGTTTCTTCCACAGGTGACTTGAAATTTGAAAAGAAGGCACGCGTCTTTGTTTGAATTTTAAAGGAGTTTAATAGTCCTTTCGCCATCATGTATTTGTCTTCATTAATTTCCGTTATCGGCACTCCTTTCACATCTATTCTATTAGTATTATTATACGTGTCTCTTTATTAATAATATCCACACGGACATCTGGGCATTAAGAACCGAAACAGCATCAAAGTCTCTGGTCAATACTCCTGCCACATTTTAATGTGTATATATATATATATCTTGATTTTTGTGAATTAGTAAAGTCGGCCTTCAAGATAACCCTCATGTCGGCCTTCAAGATTTCCGCCTCTGTTTTCTTGTTTTGCCTGCTGCTTTTTTTCTTTAGCAGACAGGTTATCTCCCAGAGCCAGAGTTATCTTTCTGATTACTGTGAAAATCCAGCTACATACAGTGCTAACAGCACCTATGAAGCCAACTTGAACCAACTTCTTCGCAATTTATCCTCGACTCGCAGTAATAATGGATTTGACAACCTCAACGTTGGCCGTGGTCCTTCTGACAGAGTCTATGGTCTCTTCCTATGTCGAGGCGATGTCAGCACCAACGATTGCCAACAATGTGTTAGACAAGCTACAGCCGAAATCAAACAGCGTTGTCCCAATAAAACAGAGTCAATCATCTGGTACGATCAGTGCATGTTGCGTTACTCCAATAAGTCTGCACTTTCCAGGCCGGAACTAGCCAATATCCAGCGAATCCTCATTAACACGCAAAACGTTACTGATGACCAAGTAGACAGGTTCAAACAAGTATTGGGGGATACAATGAATAGACATAGCAAGAGTAGCAGCAAACAGCCAATCAGGTAAGAAATTTGCTACCAGAGAAGCTAATTTTACGGAATATCAGACAATATATGCCCTGGTGCAGTGCACCCCTGATCTCTCCACCAGCGATTGCTATAGTTACCTTCAATCTAGTCTCTCAAGTTTATCCTCATCCTCATGCTGTGATAAAAGAATAGGAGCAACATATCTTTCTCCCGCCTGGAATATAAGGTATGAGATGTACCCTTTCTATAATTCAACTTTGGCCCCAGCACCACCATCTGCAACACCATCCCCGGGAAATAATTCTACAACCAATCAAGGTATTAAACCTCCAAATTATGACTTTAATTCCCTTCTTCTTGACAAGAAAATGTTTTTTTGCTTCTTTTAATTTCTTATTTTGTCTGTGTTATGGATGCAGGAAATGAGGGAACCTCAGCAAAAGTTATAATTGCCATTGTTGTTCCAATTGTTGCGTCCTTGGTGCTTTTCTTCGTAGGCCTTTGTTTCATCATCAGGAGAAAAAGGAAGAAAAGCTATGATGCTGTTAAGGAGGGAAATGGTAATTAAGCTACAAGAAAAAATTTCGTCTTTTTATCGAATATTAAGAGTATAAAAGGCTGATGTTTGATATAACAATTTGCTATTTCCCACGTGTAGATGAAGGAAATGAGATTTCCACCGTTGAATCTTTGCAGTACGATTTGGATACTATCCAGCTTGCTACCAACAATTTTTCGCTGGAGAACAAAATTGGTGAAGGTGGATTTGGAGCTGTCTACAAGGTGATCTGAAGGATATATAATATATTAGTTCTAAGCATTGATGATATTTCCACACATGTCACGTTGTTTGGTATGCTATTAGACTATATATGGAGTAAAACTTGGGGCTAACTTTATTGGCTAATACTGTATATCAAACATACATGATATGTGCTTACAGGGTATTTTACCCAATGGACAAGAGATAGCTGTGAAGAGACTTGCGGAAGGTTCAGGACAGGGTGCAAATGAATTTAAGAACGAGGTTGTTTTGGTTGCCAAACTTCAACACAGGAACTTAGTAAGACTAATAGGATTTTGCTTGGGAGGAGAAGAGAAGATTCTCATTTATGAATTCGTACCCAACAAAAGCCTTGATTACTTTCTTTTTGGTTAGCATCATTGCTTCCCACTACTTATATCATCATTTTCTTTAGTTTCTCTTTAATCCTAATCAATCTTGTTTTGCACTGTCCTAATGGATGTAAAGATCCAGAGAAAGGGCGATTGTTGGATTGGTCGAAACGATATAAGATTATATGTGGAATAGCACGAGGAATGGTTTATCTTCATGAAGATTCTCGTCTTCGAATTATACACCGTGATCTTAAAGCTAGTAACATACTATTAGATGGAGATATGAATCCAAAGATATCAGATTTTGGCATGGCGAAAATATGTGGTGTTGACGAGTCTGAAGGAAATACAAATAGGGTTGTTGGAACATAGTAAGTAATATATATATATATATATAATCACACTAGTTTTTCAAAATAATCACACACTTTAATATTGTCAAGCATATATATCATGATTAATTAACATCTATGATAATGTTACTTTGTAGTGGTTACATGGCTCCTGAGTACGTAATGCATGGACAATTTTCAGTAAAATCAGATGTTTTTAGTTTTGGCGTTCTTGTTTTGGAAATCATAAGCGGCAGGAAAAGTAGCAGCTCATATCAATCAAATCAGGAGGAGGGTCTCATTAGCTATGTAAGTACGATAATTAATTTCTGTAATCAACTTATGACAATTCATGATCCCGCTCATCTCAAAATATTTTTGGGAGATCGGTAGTTTAGCTTATAATAGCTCCAGTAAATTATGATAATTGGGGCTTAAACAACCTGATAAAATTAATGTTGTTGAGCAGGCATGGAAATTGTGGAGAGATGGCAGGCCACTGGACTTGCTGGCTCCAACACTGCAAAATTCATATGTTGGCAGCGAAGTTATTCGGTGCATCCAAATCGGATTATTGTGTGTTGAAGAAGATGTCGATGAAAGACCGAACATGGCCTCAGTACTCTTGTCGCTAAATAGCCAAACTGTCACTCTTGGTGTTCCACGTCAGCCTGCATTCTTTCTCGGTAGCAGGACTTGGACCGTATCAAAGGGGCCCTATTCGGACCAATCCACGTCAGCCTCAGCGGCTCTTACTGTAAATGAAGCTTCAATTTCTGAATTATATCCGAGATAAGGGAAAATAGAGTCCAAATTTGGCTAATGATGCAGGTATTTACAAGGACAAATTAAAGAGCTTACGAAAAATTCGTGTCTTAAAAGTTTGGGTAGATGAGATACCCACCCTTGTTCTCTACTGGAGATATTTAGCTAGATTGTGTGATATAAGTAAGTTTAGTACGATGAATTCAATATATGAATGTTAGAAGTTATCCAACATTCTCTCAACCAAATATTAGTGTGATGGTTGTTTATTTATTAATATCCAGAACCAACATGATCTCCCCCCCCCCCCCACAAAAGCATGTTTTTTTTACCGACGCACAAAGAAAATATTTTGTTGCGAATGAACAAGATATTGAGGAATTGTCCATACGTAAAATCATAATTATTGATATGGGCCCTTTCCACAGAAAAGGGGAATCTTGTGTTACAATAGAAGCAGAAGTGATGTGGATTATTCAAGAATCGAAGTCGATTTGCTTTATAAAAAGAAGATATCAATGAACTTCTACGAAATGGTTTCACGGGATTCAGCCAATTGTCTTGATTGTGGAATATCATTGAGAAATAGGAATCTGTGTTATCAAAGGATTTCCTGCTATTATTTCTAGTATGGATGAGTCAATCATCCACTTTGGTATCTTATTGAACAAAAAGGGTGATATTGTTCCTCTATTGATAAAGAATTTCGATTTTCGGGAAGTATCATGATCATCCAATAAGAAGGGTTTCCATTTTTTCAAATGAACAATTTGAAGCCTATTGATTCTAACAACTTATTGCAGAGTTGATCTTTCGAAATGAAACTCTATTCTTTAATTGTCCAGCTATAAATTCTGCAAGAATATTAGGGTTTCCATAAGGTTTTGCAATTCTTGTGATAGCAATGTTAAGTTTTTGGTTCACATAATTAAATTCTTTTTCTAGATTCATTTGGATTTTGCAACGAGAAGAATAGCAGCCAAGTTCTAGATGACAGTAATCACCTTGATAAAAATCAAAATCAATTAATGAAATTAAAATTCTTTCTTTGGCCTAATTATCGATTAAACTTTGGAACACTTACTCCATTAACAAATGTTGGTAACAGGATTTGAAAACTTGTGCCCTTTCACTCCTTAAAATTTAGTGTCCATATCATTGTTTATTTGATAATGACGTTTTGTCAAGTTCTCTAAATGACTAAATATTTACATATTATTAATGTTTTTTGAAAATATGTACATATTGATATTATTTAATATAATTAGTTCTTAAAAGTAGAAGTTAGGAATTCAAATTTCAATAGCAAATTAGCAATCCACAAACGGAGCATTATAAAGAGTTCCTAGTCTTTTTCTCATTATTGTGAAATTCATATACCACCAATGGCGTATTGGGTTGACTAACTATTTATTCAAACCATGAGTTCAAAGTTACTCCCTGTGCCGTGTTAAGATATTCTTGGCTTCGTCCCTGCTCATTTGAAAACACCAAAGTGTTTATAGACTAGATGAACTTGAGATTAGGTTAATGTACAGGGATTCTGGGATAAGATCCCCAACAGGTTTCGGCAACATATTTGGAACATTCCAATAATTGAGATTTTTCTTTTCTGCGAGGAAAAGTCAAGAGACTGTAGACCATAAGGAAACAAGCATTACTAGTTATCTCAGTCCCATCTTCTTTGCTTAATTTCCACATGGGACAATGACTGGCGTAGCGAGGAGATATAGAAAAGGGGCTGTTGAAACTTAATGATCCCTAGTCGAAATGCTAATATATATATATATATATAAGTTTTCCAAGAGTTATCAGAGGAGATTTTTTTTTTTTTAAATTAAATGGGAGTAACTGTGAGGGCAGCTACCCCTAAATCCGCCCCATAATACCTATTAAATTTTCAGCCACGGCTAAAGACTCCAGATCAATACATGTGCATTAACATGCAATTAGGTTATATATTTACTTTTCTCCAATATATCTTATTTTAGATTAAAATTAAAATAATAAAAAATGGTCAAGCCATTATACACAGCTTGTTATATTCTTTCAACTTGATTTGAAAAGAACAAGCTATCACAAGCAAATTGGTGTTTGTTCCTATTTTGAATGGGGAGTTTGGTAATCAAGCTGTGGCTTAACGAAATCTCAAAAGTTATGAAGCACATTACGGCACTAGTACTCCAACGTTATTTCCTTTGGCCATCATATATTCAAGTCCTTGCTGTCTTCCTTAATTTCCATAAGGAAAATCACGGCCTCAAGACATGAAGTCATCAACAACTCCTTTCACATCTTATCCGCTATTAATTTGGACATGGACATCGTGTCATCAATGACAGAAACAGCACCGAATTCTCTGATCAATCATAGGGATGTATAAAAATACTTATATTAGCTAGATATTCTAGATATCTGTACCAGACGCAGGCCCGGTCCTAGGTTGAGGCTGGTGAGGCAGCCGCCTCAGGCCCAGGACCAATAGGGGCCTAATAAGGCTTGTTATATCGGACCAAAATAAACAAGTTCATTTTTTTTCCTTTTTTTGTATGTTTTCAGGGCCCAAATTTTGAAACAACAGGGGCCCAAATCTTAAAAATTAGAAGGCCCTTTTTGCCCAAAAAAATTTTTTTAAACAAAATTCAGATTTAAAAAAAAAAAGAAAAAAAATTTGGCTGCTAAATCAAAACAAAACGCTTGTAATCATTCAACCCCCTCCCAATTACCCAAGAGACGATTGAGAGGTCTTCAAATGCACACAGGGGTTTTAGAGTTCAAGCTCTACTGGTTAGTCCCACTTGAATCTTTTCTCTTTCTGCTTGTAAATTCTTGAATTTATGTGTTTCTTGAGATACCCTTTTGTATTTTTCTGTAAATGTGTTAACTATTGTGGAAGATATTTGATGAACATGTATTCTGGGTCTTGTTTACATGTTCATGAATTTATAAAATGGCCACTGACTTTCACTTTGAAGGCAAAATCTTGAATTATTCTTGAATTTGAATTACCAATAGGTTTGTCTAAGAAATTTTCATTTGAAAGGACTATTATGGGTTGCATGAGTCTTCAAGAAAAGAATGGCCCCTTTATTGGTACACTACTATACTAAAATGAATTAGCAACCTATATTTATTGCAGAAGATATAAATGAGATTTTTGGATTTTATGTTTTTCCATTTTTTAAGTTTGCTACGTTTTTGAACTTCTCTGGGTGCCATTCCCTTGTTTTACTTAATTCCTAGATTCGTCTTTGAAAGATAAGTGCAGATATTCACAAAATTTTCTGTGAATAAACCAAATTAAAAACCAAATATCCGTCATTGTACGTTGTAAACTCATAAAACATCTCTCTTATTTCTATTTTATAGACAGCTCATTAGATATAGTGAGGCTGTTACTCAAATGCTTTCCATCATATATGATTCCTGCTCAAGTAGAACAGGTGGAAAATTGTTGGGTGAAATGTTGAATTATGGTCAATTATGTTAGATTTTATTGACATCCTCTCATGTAGTCTTCTGCACTCTGTCCATCTTTCTCCTACTTGAGTCTTGTCTACACATCTCAAGTATCACTAACTGGAAAGCAAGACTTATGTTTAAGAAAACCAGAAAATGTTTCTAATAATGTGGACTCCACAGCATGAAAACAAGAAAGGTTTGGATATAATTAGATTTTAATAATACATTAGCTTAATGTTTTCCAATCATCAATAGACAATGGATGAGACAATAATTTCACATCTATATCCAAACTTGGATTCTGGTTGATGTTCCCCTGGCTCGCATTTGCTGGTATCTTATAAGTGACTCTACTCTTTCAATCTTGAGTTGTTTTCTGAAATCCTTGATGAAATCATAAGTAAGTTTGTCTACCTCATCCACAACTAACCGCCTTGCCGTTCTTTTTCTTCTCTTGTAGTCTTTCTCTACATGATTACTAGTCCTCATGTAGCTTCCACTCGAACAGGTTTCTTTACGACCCTCCGTTCTTGGCTTAGTTTTCATATATCTGTTCTGGGTTGCTGGTTATAATTGGGAAGGATAGACGGGTACTTATAGTCGGGATTTCTTTCAATGCCTGAGCTTTGAAGGATGGGTTTGCGCGTGAAGAAATCTGAAGGAAAGAGCAAAGGAAGAAAGAAAAGGTGCCGGGGACATTGTTGGTTTCCCCCCAGCAACATGCATGTCTGATAGCAAATTCTACTCATTTTAGTTATAAAAAATTAAGAAATATAGTTATAAAAAAAAAAAAATTTCGGGGGCGTTGCCCCTGATCCCCTGAAAGGGGGCTCCGCCCCCTTCCAACCCTTGGGTCCGTCCATGCATTACTCATTACGGGGGTCTATTTTTTGAGCTTGTCCAGGGCCCCAGTGACGACAGGACCAGCACTGACCAGATGAGACGGGCACTGTCTAGTTAAACAGATATGTGGGGGTGGGTATAGGTACTATGGTACCTAAATACTTCTCATTTATATATATATATATATATATATATATTAAGCATAATAGAAAATTAAAAACACACTATATGTAGGTATAACGCTAAATAAGGATAAAGCCTTGTGTTGAAGAAAATGAATTGGAAATTATCGGAAATATAAAGGAGACTAATAATTTTGAATAATTAGGTAATTTAGAAAAAGAAATTAAACAAGTATACAAGTGAGTATGCTCTTACGTCCACTATGGTTATAGCGGGTAAAAACCCGGCTGGTTATATGGCATACCCGGGCGGGTTACGCATAAAAATTTCCATAAATGATTGACCTCCCACGTTTTACTTTTTATAGATATGTGTGCGTGTATATATATCTTACTCTTGAGATTTCGTAAAAGATTGATTTTACAAATTGATGATCAATCATGTCAGGCTTCAAGATTTCTGCTTCTCTTTTCTTGTTTTGCCTGCTGCTCTTACTCTTTAGCAGACAGGTTACCTCCCAGAGCCAGAGGCAGAGTTATCTTGCTGATTACTGCCCAAATCTGGCTACATGCAGTGCTAACAGCACCTATGAAGCCAACTTGAACCGATTTCTTGGCAATTCATTCTCGACAAGTGCCAACCACAGTAATGGATTTAACAGCCCTAGCGTTGGCCGTGGCCCTCCTGACAGAATCTATGGTCTCTTCCTATGTCGAGGCGATGTCGACGCGAACGATTGCCAACAATGTGTTAGACAAGCCACAGCTGAAATCATACAGCGTTGTCCCAATAAAAGAGAGGCAATAATCTGGTACGATCAGTGCATGTTGCGTTACTCCAATAAGTCCACTCTGTCGAGGCAGGAACTATCCGTCACCCTAATCATGTATAACACTGGAAATGTTACTGATGACCAGATAGACAGGTTCAAACAGGTTCTGGCAGAAACAATCAATAAAATTTTGACAGAAGCAGCAAACAGTCAATCTGGTAAGAAATTTGCTACCAGGGAAGTCAATTTCACAGCATCTCAGACAATATACACCCTGGTGCAGTGCACCCCCGATCTCTCGCCCAGCGATTGCTATAGTTACCTTCAATCTTATATCTCAACTTTATCCTTATGTTGCAATAATAGAATAGGAGCGACGCTTCTTTCTCCCAGCTCGAATATTTGGTATGAGATGTACCCGTTTTATGCTTCAACTTCACCCCCTCCTCCACCACCTACAATCCTGCTTCTGCCACTATCTCCGGGGAATTCTACAACGGATCGGGGTAATTCAAACTCTAATTCCCAACCGAAGTTGAATATTTTAAAGTCATAGTTTCTCTTGCTCTCTTTTATATCTTCTTTTGTTTGTGTTATTGCGATGCAGGAAATGGGGGGACCTCAACAAAAGTTATTATTGCCATTGTTGTTGCAATTGCTGCGTCCTTGATGGTTTTCTTCATAGGGCTCTGCTTCATCATTAGGAGAACAAGGAAAAAAGCTATGACACTGTTAAGGAGGAAAACGGTAACTAAGGCTACAAGAAAAAATTTCCTCTTTTGATCGAATATTAAAAGGCAGATTCTTTATATGAAGATCTGCTATTTCCTGTGTGTAGATGAAGGAAATGGGATTTCGACAGTTGAATCCTTGCAGTACGATTTGAATACTATTCATCTTGCTACCAATAATTTTTCGTCCGATAACAAAATTGGTGAAGGTGGATTTGGCACTGTCTACAAGGTAATCTAAAGGATAATAATATAACTTAACCATTGATGATATTTCCACTTATATCTCATGTTGTTTGGTATGCCATCAGACTGTATAGGGAGTAGGACTTGGGGTTAATTGGCTAATACTATATATCAAACATACGTGATACATGCGTACAGGGTATTTTGCCGGACAGATAAGAGATAGCTGTGAAGAGACTTGCGGAAGGTTCAGGACAGGGTGCAAATGAATTTAAGAACGAGGTTGTATTGGTAGCCAAGCTTCAACGTAGGAACTTAGTAAGACTAATAGGATTTTGCTTAGAAGGAGAAGAGAAGATTCTGATTTATGAATACGTGCCTAACAAAAGCCTTGATTACTTTCTATTTGGTTAGCGTTTATCTTGATTTCTATTACTTTAATTTTATCATCATTTTCT
The DNA here is from genome assembly GCA_963692815.1 of Nyctanthes arbor-tristis. NCBI lineage: Eukaryota > Viridiplantae > Streptophyta > Magnoliopsida > Lamiales > Oleaceae > Nyctanthes > Nyctanthes arbor-tristis. The sequence goes on along the minus strand of CAVNYN010283951.1, from coordinate 1,110 downwards.
CTCGTCTCTCTTTAATGCTAATCAATCTTGTTTTGCGCTATCCTAATGGATGTAAAGATCCAAAGGCGATTGTTGGATTGGTCGAAATGTTATAAGATTATATGTGGAATAGCGCGAGGAATGGTTTATCTCCATGAAGATTCTCGTCTTCGAATTATACACCGTGATTTGAAAGCTAGTGATATACTATTAGACGGAGATATATATAAATTCAAAGATATCTGATTTCGGCATAGCAAAGATTTGTGGTGTTGACTAGTCTTAAGGAAATACAAACAGGGTTGTTGGGACATTGTAAGTACCAAATATATATATCACTAAATAATGCTAGTTTTTCAACATAATCAAACACTTTAATTTTCTCAAGTATATATCGTAATTAATTAACATCTATATGTGGTAATGTTACCTTGTAGTGTGTACATGGCTCCTGATTATATAACGCACAGACAATTTTCAGTAAAATCAGATGTTTTTAGTTTTGGTATTCTTGTTCTGGAAATCATAAGTGGCAGAGAAGTAGCAGCTTCTATCATTCAACTCAGGATGAGTCTCATTAACTATGTAAGTACGATAATTTCTGTTGTGACAATTCATGTTCCGATTATCTCACAACATTTCAAGGAGATTGGCAGTTTTGATTATAGTTGCTCCAGTAAATTATGATTTCTTGTTGGATAATTTTAATGGATTCTGTCATTTCACTTATTCATACTAAATCACGAGCTAGTGAATCCGTAGTAGGGGCTTAAACAATCTGATGTAAATATTGTTGAGCAGGCTTGGAAGTTGTGGAGAGAAGGCAGCCCACTGGATTTGGTGGATCCGACACTGCAAGACTCGTATGTTGGCAGCGAAGTTATTCGATGCATCCAAATCGGATTATTGTGTGTTGAAGAAAACGTCGAAGAAAGACCCAACATGGCCTCGGTGCTTTTGACACTGAATAGCCAAACTGTCACTCTTGGTGTTCCACGTCAGCCTGCATCTTTCTCGGTAGCAGGACTTGGACCGTGTCAAAAGGGCCCAATTCGGACCAATCCACGTCAGCCTCAGCACCTCTTTCGGTAAATGAAGCTTCAATTTCTGAATTATATCCAAGATAAGGGA
>CAVNYN010283950.1:0-18006 GCA_963692815.1 Nyctanthes arbor-tristis | reverse complement strand
AAAATTATAAAGTATATATAATATTTATGATTTTTACATTTATTTTCCAATTTAGGATATATATTTCAAATATTTAATAATTTTAAATTTTTTAAAATAAAAAAATGAGAAATACAAGTAAGTCTAGTGCTTCTACCTTACAGAAGCATGTTAATACTTTTGTTGCATATAAAGCTCTTCTATTTGTTTATTCTAAACTTTGTTTATATGTGTTTTTACGTTCCTAAATCTATAGAAAATTTTTTTCACTAGCCCGGAAAAGCCCGAAAAAAACCGAATTATTACCCGAGCCCGAACTGGGACCGAAACCGTTTGGGCTTGCCATTTTTAGGACCGAGACCGGGACCGAACCGAAGATGTTTGGTCCGGTCTTGGTCCTTCAAAAACCCGGGACCGAAACCCGTTTGCACACCCCTACAAAATAATGGCCATCGGCCCCACACATGACTTAAGTAGTCATTAGTCAAAAAGTAAAGGTCAAATCTCAGTTGACATGACTCATAGGTCATTTGTATGGACCCAGCATTAAATGCATGTAATCATCGCTCCTATTCAACTGGCAAAGGGGCATTATAAATAGAGGCAAACGAAGCTGAGAAAGGGGAGAGACCCAAAAAATCTAATTCTAGATCGTCTTTGGCACATTTACTATTTTCTATTTATTACAAACATTTCTTGCCTTTACACATTAACTGCACAAGTCGATTCGAATACAAATTTTCCACGAATACAAATCTTATTTGTTGAGTCCAAGGCAGAATTTGGTATCAACAAATTGGCGCCGTCTATGGAAAACTTTACAAAGAGCTATGTAAAAACTCTCGTTGAAAGGAAATGAGTGGAAGATCCTCCAGAGGCCAAAGAACAAGAAACAGTGATGTCCAATTACCTCCCGGGCTTCGAAAGAACCGAGGCGTAGTTGGTGTCGATACCTCACGGCCTCCAGCGGCCAAGGAAACTGAGACCCTCCAGCGGCAAGTGGAAGCCATCGCCAAAGAAGTGCAGCGGCTGTAACAACGTAACCTGTCAACTTCCCAACAACACACGTCTAATCCCTATGAAAGCACGGCTGGGGGTAGCGTTTTCACAAGATTGTGTCCCCGGCCCCGGTGAGACAATGGAAGGCTGAGGTCGCCTGAGCCACAGCGACCGGACAAGTACAAACAAAGGAGAAAGAGCCCGGCGCTTGTTCGTCCTTGCCAACGCACGATAAGCTCGCCCCAAGAAATTCATCGAGATCACCAGCCAGCCTCTCAATAGAGATCGGAAGAGCGTCGTGTCAATGGAGGAAATGGCTGAACGACCTCAAACAAGAACAGTCCGGGGTAAAAGAAGTTTCCAACTAAGGAAGGATAAGAAACCTTCTACCATTCATGAGCTGATTACCATCCTTAATGTTTCCGTAGAATACATCTTAGACCTTCTAAGGAGAGATCCAAAAAATCTTATTCTTCTTGTCTTTGGCACATTTATTATATTCCATTTATTGCAAACATTCATTGCCTTTACATATTAACTACACAAGCCGATTCAAATACAAATTTCCGTTAATAAAAATCTTGTTTGTTGAGTCGAAGGCTGAATTTGATATCAACATGGTTAATTGAGATATTATCATACTCTAATGGATATAATTTATATTGGTTATGGCATAACACAATGATGAGTATATTAAAACACTTGGACTCTCTTTGCTAGATAACTTCGGAAAGAGGACGACTTATAAGGTTGATTTGCATAAAGTATGGTTAATTAAATTGATTAAGGTGGATTATAGCATAATGGGTAGTATATAAATATGGGATCTATATCAAGAGTGATTAATTGGAGGATGTTTGTAATGAAATATGAAATAAAAAGTATGATCTAATTTACCAAAGTTAGATTTAATCTATTTTAGATATATATAGATATATATAGTATTATAAATTAACAAATTAACAAATATTGATTTAATTATCAATAATAGTTTTAAATGATATTAGACAATGTTTAACTTTATATATATGTATATAGTAAGGCAATATAAGTACGGATGATTTATATACATAAATAATGATTCATATATAAGCAATTTGTATTACATTAAGGAATTTACCCAAAATGTGGTAAATTGATCAGAATCCCTAAATTATCGCCTAATTGTATTACTCGAAGCAGATTAAATTAGGAAGACTTAGAAAGTTATGTAGCATTTGAGATCATACTTAAATAAAGATGGCTTATTTGCATTTAACTTGGGAATTAATATTCACAATATTAAATAGATTAAATTTTATAAAAGTATATAGATTAAGCAATATTTGTTTGGGTTTACAATTGCTCGGGTAATCGATGAAACCAATAAGAAGTTTATTGAATAGGCATCAAATATTAATTAAACGTAGGCTGCAAAAAAATTTTAGCCATACATAAAAATATCAAAATATGCGTATTTCAGAATCTCTATACCAAGTCCGAATGATCATGGCATTCTTACACAATTACAAAGACATTAGTTATGAAGACCACTAAAAACTCATAGCCTAACCTTATACATATATAAGAGATATAAGCTAATGATTTCATTTTATCAGATGGATGAAATCTGCGTACGCATAAAGAAACATCCCAAAAACCAGTTATCCTCCTCACACAATCACTTTATCTGCCATTTCCAATTATTGCAGCAATATCTGTGTTAAAGCAACAAAAAAAATAGTATTTGCACAGAGCCAATATTTGAAGTAGCCAAAGTCGAATTAGTAATCAACATTTTGTCTGGCACAATTTTCCAATTGTTTGGCACAATTGACAAAATTATTCCAACCTAAAAATTATATGGCACCATAGCTTAATTGGCTAGATTCTACTTTCGGGCTTTTGGGCTTTAATTCAATTTTAAGGCTTTATTTCTTTTTTTTTTTTTTGTTGATCTTGAATGCTGACCATTCTTCATTTCACCCATTCCCACCATCCATTCCTTTTTACGGTGTTTTTATGTTGAGGAATAAACCAAAAGTATTTACATATTATTGATGGTGCGTCTATTTGACATGACACAGATATTTTACATGACTTGTATAAGTTGAGAGGATACATGCAACAATGACCGAGATCTTATTGGCACTTTTGAAGATCAAATACATGAGCACAACCCGTACGCAATGAAACAATTTTAGGTATAGAAATGTGACATTAATTTGATGTTGTCGTATTTTTTTTTTGGTAATTATAATATAAATCTACGACTCGGTGGACATATTACTAGGACGTTGTCTTAGACTGTTGCAAAGAATTCTCAGAATGGACAAATGGTAAATGCCGTCACTATGCCGTTACTGAGATTAGCTTAACTGATTGATAGATGTCATAGTTTTCAAGATCCTATCAATAAAAGAGGTATTTTATAGGCTTTTATATTAATTATGATGATAGAAAAGTTGATTAACAGATCGGAAGATTTTGACCTTGATTTAGGTTGCAAATTGCAAGGGGGTGAATGCTATGATTTATTAAAATTTGTTTTCCATATTTCTTTTTTTTTCCTATCACTATGGAGATTTATTAGTGAGGTGTACTTTTAATTGCTCTTCCTATTTGTAAAAATTAATAATCTATCTTTGCTAATTATTCAGATCCATTGTCTTTAATTTATTTGCATTTTATTTGTCAGAAGACTATATCCACTAGCTTCATGCATGGGATACTTTACATTTTTTATTACTTGATCTGACGTTTGAAGTATCATAACACTATATTTGATCAATGATCATTTCACTATATCTCTACCCCGTGCATTGTACGGGTGAAAAATCTAGTTAACAATAATACCTATATAATTTTACTTCACACGTGGCTCCATGGTGTCAAAGAAGCACACAATTACATTAGTAATTCTGCTGGGCCAAGGAAAGGGGACATCGGTTTAAACATATAAGTTAGTCTCATGAATACTTGAATTCATCCTTTTGGTCAACAGGAATACAAAGCTTACCATGGAGAAAACCAATGTCAATTATAACTTCCAAGGACAGCCTTTATTCCAAGAATTCCAGTGAGGATGATAATCTTGCAAAACTGCCAACTCGTCAAGAACGTCTGCAAAGCTGTCAATATTTTTATATAATGTCAGCAGTTGATTCAGCAGCTGCAGGTAAATTCAAAAGTGGAATTCCAATGGAAAATATATAAATGATGTTCAAAGCATTTGAACAAAAGACAAACTCACTGAAGTCAGGTATAGATTGCTCAATGTGCATGCCAATAATCACCTGCAAAATTTTCTGCGTATGAGCAATGGCAATACAATAAATAAATGACACAAATCCAACATATGAGCAGTGTGCAGCTAGTAATCTAATATAAAATAGTTGAAACCAATAAATTTCAACCACCACCATGAACATAAATTAAAATATCAAAAGTAAATCAATCAAAACATTCATAATTAAACTATAATAACTAAATCATTCAAAGCATTCAAAAAAATCACATGAAGCCAAAATATATCAGTTAAGAATGTAAAAAAAAAAACATGCACCACATGTGCATCAACCCAGCATGAATCGAATCAAACAGTTGTACCCATCACTTGGGCAAAAAAAAAAAAAAAACATAAAGTAAGGCATTGTATATGAAATTCATCCACCCTTGGATGAATTGTTGTGTGCACACCATGGTGCACTAAAAATTAATCAAATAGAATGTATATCAGATAAGAGAGAGAATGTATAAGTTAGGCATTGTTTATGTCATCAAAGAGCCGCGAAAACAGACATAAACTCAAGGACTCTCAATATTAATCCCCTTGAGTTTTTTGTTACTTGAAGCCCAAGTAGACGTGGCAGCATCAAGGGTGAACAGGTCATCGTCTAACGGTCTCTTGGAGGGCGTTTCCTGAAGAATTTGAATATCGTCATGGCCAGGGGAATCTGGAGACTGAAAATATAGTACAATAATATAATTTTAATATTAGATTTTTAAAAACATAAAGGGTAGTGTACGCTACATAATCAAACAAACTTCACTTACAACATTAGATTCAACAGCAATGGGCGCATCAAACAGTAGATCAAGGTCTGAGTTAGAGTTGTATGCCTTTAAAGGTATTCAATTAATTTAAATAATTGTTTGAGAAAATGAGGACAAAAAGGTGATTGGATGGCAAAGATAATTGAAATGCAAGTTATGGGGTATTATTGTACCTCAGAGTCTGATCCATCAGTTGATTTTAGCCGCTCAACTTTAACCTTGTTCTCCGAGATCACATTGATAGAGTATATACCTTGCCGCCTCCTGATGGATTCAATTGGATACGATCTATCTTAAACAGGAGATCCCATCCTACCAAACGGGATAGCTCAGCCGAACAGCTTTTCGGCGCCAATTTTTCCTGGAACAAATACAAAATTAAAAAATGGTAGATAACAATATAAGCAATTCAAGAGAAATACACATGAAGGAATAAAAAAATAATAATTTTAAAACTTACGTACCATATCAATATGATCGAGGAACTCCCTTGCAGCCTTTCCTATTAGAAGCTGACTTTCCCCATCCCATAATTTTAAATCAGCGTAAGTCTTCTTATGCTTGACTCTCAACCTTAAACTATAGCACCAAATACCCTCAAGAAACCAAGTCGCACACTTACTGTAAACCAACTCCCTGTTATCCTGGATGACCTTCTTAAAGCACATAGGATCATAGCATCCAAGATAAGCTCAACTCTTATATGAAAGAATTGAACTTATTTGTCTATAAAACCAACAGCCACGAACCTAAGATCACATTATAAAAACATATATTCATATCCATTTTACAATACGTAGTGGTAAAGGCGACAATAAATCCCATCTAAATCATACCTCCTTAGTTGTAACTAACTCAGAAATGGTCTTGGTAAAACCAATTTCCCTTCCCTCATCAATTGATGCATCAGAAGAGGATGGCAGTTGGCCAGATAGATGTGAAACTGAATCCCTCATGCTCAAAAACTTCGCATTAAAAGTAATATTTTAATATACAAACCACTCTGTATAATAAGGGAAGGGTATAATGCTATTATGTCTAACTATATTCTTGATGCGGAAATCCTCCATCTCAGGGATGTGTTCATCAATCAGTAATTGGAAGACATGGAAAGATGTTGCCAAGCCCTTTGAATCACCTAAATGTTAAGTAAACATGGCAATCAAATTTTAGGAAATTGGATAAAGCAAGGGTAATAAAATAACAGAGTTATAACATAAGTAACCAACCCCATCTCTTGTTAATACGACAAAGTTGGAGTATAATGATAACAGGGTCCTGCCTTGGGGTAGATAGATAGTTGTCAAATTGATCAACGTACCCATTCCATAGAATACAATGCAACCTCTTGTTCCTACAAATAAGAGACCAGTTTAAATCAAAATCAACATAGGCTGGTACACCTTTTAAAGAGGCAATTAAATAAAATTTGCTTAACTCTGAGTCATGAATGTAGAAGCTGCTCCAAGCGGAAGGGCCATCTGTCATAGCGGGCTTTTTAACTTTCTCCCGAGGATTGTACACACCAATGATGTCTGAAATGATAATATTTAAACACTCAGTCTAGGTATATAAAACATGTTCAAAAATAACTAATATGGCTCGAAGATAAATTAAGATGAATATATTTCCAATCAAATCGGGGCCATCAATATTTGGATAGTGGAGAACATCAAGGAACGAAGTGAATTTGTAAACAGTCAGTGGAAACATAGGATGCCTATCATTTGATTGACGCTTCACCTTTGTCAATTCAATTAAGTAAAACCTGCATGGATGTCCGGCTGGCTTCCGTTGTCCCACATTCTCCTTTATGTTGAAGTGCATCATTTGTATAAACCTACTTCCTCCAATTGATCATCAAACTCTGGTATGTACTGATTCGTTATTGTCACTTGAATTCTTATACCCTATAAATCAAAATAAGAAGTAAATCTAAAACTGAAATTAAAAATATTTAATGTCTGCATTTTAGAAATCATGTTAGAACATACACATTTTAATTATGTGAAAATTATCTACAATGCAAATTGTGATTACAGACAATAGCTTAATGGATTAATCAATAAAGATGAAATGAAAGTATTGTGTTCAATCCAAATACTCATAGTCAGGCATAATAAATTGCACTTAACATGATCTTGACACAAAATAAATAAAAATAGAAAATAGCACATGCCTTTGTCTCAATAAGTAAGTTACAACAATACTATAATAAGTAACTTTAAAATTTGGGTAATTCATACAGAAGATTTAACATAAATTACTCTAAAGAACACTTTTTCTTTTATTATAGAATACAATAAAATTAATAAGATAATATACTGTGAATACATTAGTGAATACACAATAAGGAATCAAACCACGTGCAAAAAAAGAGAGATAAAGAATCAAATTATTGTGAATCAATACAATAATCATACATTACTTTTTCTTCAGCAGGATCTTTAAAAGAGAGTAACTCAAAAAAATTGTGAATCAAGCTACGTGCAAACTGATATCAACATTATGGTTAGTACTGAATATTCCCAAAGGAAAACAATAAGTGTAATCAGTTAATAAATAAAAATATATCTAAATATGTGTCATTATTATGTCAAAGTTCAGTTCATAAAGGAACGATTTGCTTGTCAAACAATGATCTGATAAATATAGTATAAAACAATTTAGTCAATAGCCAGATATCAAAACATAGGTACACAAAATTGGTCATGGGATTAACCAATAAGAAGCTTAAACATTGAATTAGAAATATCAACAAAGGTCACATAAATATAGTATAACACAGTTTAATCAATAGGCAGAAATCACAACATGAGTACATATAATTGCTCAGTGGACTAATCAATAATAATATTTACAAAACAGACACTTACCTGTTCATCCATTAAGACAAGCTCAACCAACCGAATACCCAAATCCCTAATTTGAAATGGCACATGCCACTTGCGTGAAACGCGGAGTAGAAAGGCATCATTTTTTTGTATATTAGTTGTTACATCAGACAGATTGAACTTAACATGAGCCATTTAAATTATTAAGATTCAAAAGATAGATAAAGTAGGAATTGGGTTACTAAGGCAGGAAAAATGCAAAATGAGAAAGCAAACAATAGAGAATATAGATATCTCAAAATCAATCAATGGATATCTAAAGCATTTGTGGTATTGAATAATGCAGTAAACGGAATTAGGGTTAATATAAACAACAGGAGCCCTAACAACGATGGGCTCTGGAACTAAATTAGGTAGTGTTTATTAGGGTTATGTATAACTTTCCAAACTATTAGAATTGTTTTTGAATAAGGAATCCCTAACTTGAATGAATTCAATTACCATCGGGTAGTTACGAAAAATAAAATACACTTACCCAAAATAAAGAAATTGACAATGATTATACACAAATTGCATTTGATTACTGAGAAACTCTCGCTAAAAAAAATATCTCGAGGATAATATTCCCATTGTGAACTCTTATCACATTCTCTATACTGGCCCAAGAAACATAAATAAAGATTAGGGTTGGAGATATAAGACAAAAAACATAAACTTACCCAATATAGAGGGGGTGAATTCAAATCATAGGATTCGGCTGATTCAACTCACCCGGTACATAGAGCTCATCCGGAATACGCATGATGATTACTAAAATATTCTAAAAATATGGGGATCGGAAACAACGGAAAGCCTCCACCACTGACGATGGTTCAAAAATGGGAAATTTTTACCTTATGCGTTTTATGTCGATCAAAATCAAAGTATAGAGCCATATTCATTCGAAAACCCTATCTCGCGGAATCTACATATGCTGGATCCAATTTCAACATCGCGGAAGATAATAACACAAGATGATAAAAGTAATCCATTCAATTATATGAAAATCGAGGAAGAAACATATCAAAAAAGGTGAAAACCGTGTCGCGTAAGGGTGAAACAAAATAAAAGTTTCCGCTATTCATATGACGGCATATACAAAGGGTATTGTTGAATGTTGTACAAAACAGATAAAAACCAAAAAAAAAAAAATAAAATAAAAGAAACAAGAATTAAAAAAATATTAAATTCAATGGTTAAGATTAAATGATGAGATCCAACGGCCAAGATGATAGTGACTTATTTAGTAAACGATTTTGGCGGGAAACAGGAAAAGGAAATCATATTGCTTTTAAGTATATATAGATAGATTGCATTAGAATTGAAAATATAAATCGTTCTTAAGATAAAAGTGTATTCTTCTATTCGTTTCTTAGTACCAGTATGTTTTGTTGTTTGACAACTATTTCTTTTGAGTGAATTTTTAAGAGGTTCATTGTATAGATGCATAAATGATTTTTGTGTGAACTGGTGGCTTTAGTTTGTTTTAGAGTTATTTTTTCTGTGCAACGCACTAGTGAATTAGTTAATCTCTACCGTAGACCAGTTGTGGCAGGGACAAAGTTATTTACCCTAAACCCACCCACACGAACCCAAATAATTGGGGCAAAATAGAAGTATTATTACGTGAAGGGCCCGACGAATTCATGGGCTAACGGGTGAAATTCTCATCCCTGAATTTGCGATAACTTTGTTGTCGGTTTTACATTTGAACAAAAATGATCTATTGTTGAGGGTAAACAATTGAAACCATCATTTTTTGCAAGTTTACATTTTATATTCATTCGGTCTAATTTCGTTGAAAAAGTATTCAACAAAATTGCTAAAAAATTTGTAGTTGGTCAAATCTTCATGCAACACATGGGGAATGTGCTAGTCAATCCTCCACCAAAAACAAATTTTCACGTTTTTCAATAATTTTTTTTACATTTTCAAAGTAGATACATTCTACCATACATAAATGTGAAAATTTATTTTTTGAAGATAATGTTGATATTGATTTAATAAATTTATTGATTCATATAGATAAATTTATTAATTTATGTAAAACTGCCTAAAATAAGCTTTAAAAGAGCTTGGGGGAAACTACCCTGGAGAGCACCTATGCCTAGAGAGCACATTTTTTCTCTCTTTTTTTTCTTGTAATGTGAGAGAATGAGTAGGGTTGTTCAATCTAGTAAGTTCAATACGATATGTGAATGTGAATTTTTATTTATTTATTATTTTTTTTTATGCAATGGGAGATAGGGGAATGGAGGGATAATAGGGAAGAGGTAAGTGTGGTTCAAATTCGAGACCTTCCGTTTAGAATATGAACACCTAACCATTCGTCTAGAATATGAACACCTAACTATTATAATACTTATTCGAATCACATATGAATGTGATTTGTATGACTAAATTTAAATTTAAAATAAAATAAAAAATGGATATGCGCTCCTCTAGGACAAGCTTTTGTTAACCCTGTCCGTTTCCGCCGCGGCTAGTCTCAAAATCAAAATTGAAAATTCTTGATATTACGCCGTCGTTTTATCTTCCCCAAATTTGTATGTTGCTTGCTTTAAACCCTTTCTCTCTCCACTACTGAAGAATTAATATTTTTGATTCCGAAAAGATCAAAAAATGGAGGATGAAAATGATAGAGAGAGAATGGAGGAAGACCTTGAGCACATTGACAACGAGTTTTCCGATTCCATCATCGACGATTCCTTGGATAACGTTAATGAAGAAGAAGAAGATGATGATGAAGAATCACGCCCTCAGGTTAAAGAAGATGATGATGAAGAATCACGCCCTGAGGTTAATCGTTAATGTCATTTTCTTTTTCTTTTTTCGATGGTATTTACTTTGATTTTCTTCCAACTAGCGTTGGTGTACATTCTGCTTTGGCAGTTGTACTGTTATCTTAATGTGATTCATCACCTTTTTCTGTTCATTTTTTGAGAGTCGAAAGGCTAATGGTCGGATTTACTAGAAGATTAGCGTCGAAGTCGTGAAATTGGAAATAGGGTTTCACTTTCTGCTTCAGTATTTATACACTGCTTCGGAAAAAGAATGATCATTATATTTCATCTGGTTTCATGCTTTTAATGTGCTTTAGTCTTTTTGGATTACTTGTTGTACATACTAAGATATTGTGCCCCACCTAACCATATTACTTCAGTACTTTGCAACTTATGTTTCACTTTTTAATTCCATACATCTATTGCTTGTTTCCTTTCAAGTGATGGAAGTTCTTGTTGATCCCAGAATGATGGTGTAGTTGGTCTTTCTATTTTACATTTTATGATCTTTGTTTTTGTTAGTATTTATTTTATATTGTGTGAATTTGTATTCCCATATATGTATAGGAACCTTTGACAGAGGAGGAGATAGAGGACCTCATTGCGGACCTTTTAGAAGTTGAGGGTAAGGTAAAGGTCATTTCCACCATTTTATGTTGTTGGGGAAAAAAAAGAAAAGAAAGAAAGAAAGAGTTTCTTTGAAATTAATAATCTACTTTTAGGCTGCAGAGGCCCAAGAAGAACTGGAAGATGAATCGCTAGCAAAAGTAGAGGCGGAAGTTAGGGAAGAATTGGCACAGTCTCTCTCTGGAGATGATGTAAAATTTTTCACTTTTTTGCGTGTTTTCTTTTGGATTGTTATTCATTTGTGCCTATTTCAAGTTTTTATTTTTGGTTTGAGGTAGGAATTAGTCATATTATTTTTATCCACATATGGGACTCACGTGTACCACCCACTCTGTCACTTATTTCCACTCATTTTATCTTTTATTTGAAACAAAAAACTAAAACCTAACACATGTCTTTCTTACATTGTTGGTTTGCTTCCCTTCATTAAAACGTTTCCAATGGTGGATAGTTGGAGAAGGCTGTAAAGCAAGAGATGGCGACGTTCAAGGAAGAATGGGAAGATGAGCTTGATGAGCTTGAGACTGAGAGTGGTCATTTATTGGTATGCATATTTAGATTTATTTAATATTAATCCAAGCTACTACTTTAATCTATGATGTTATCCACATCAGTGGTATCAGTAATGCAATTGGAAATTGATTTTCTGTTGGCTCTGTAGATGTGTGAGATCGTAAGACAAGGAGAAAAAAGGAAACTAGTATGAGTCTGTTGATATATAACTATACACCAACAGTGTTTTTCACTCAACCTTTGTCTATAAACTATGACTAATTATATTGCATTTAATGTATTAGAGGGTAAGAATATTTACCATGCGGCTCACTCAGCATTTTCCCCTTTGTATATCATATAGAGTTCATTGTCTCCTCTCACTTGTCCATGTGAGCAGGAACAACTTGATGGTGCTGGTATTGATCTTGCAAGCCTTTATAAGTGGATCGAGAAGCAGGCACCAAATGGTTGCTGTACTGAAGCATGGAAAATGAGGACTCATTGGGTTGGAAATCAGGTGTCAAGTGATGTGACTGAGTCAGTCTCACAAGCTGAACAGTATCTCCAGACCCACAGGCCTGTGAGAAGGCATGTTCTCTGTTTTAAATTGAATTGATATGCTTTCGGCTCTGTTTTTTCATAATCTGAAATCTTTGTTGTGGAGCAGACGGCATGGTAAAATTTTAGAGGAGGGTGCTAGTGGTTTCCTTGAGAAAAAACTTATGAGTGAAAGCAATGAAGGCCCCAAAAATAGCTCAGATATTGATTGGGACTCTTTCAGCAAAATGTGTTCTAACAAGTCATCAGTAGAAAATATAAAATTTGGCAGCGAACATTGGGCTTCTGTCTATCTGGCCAGTACACCACAGCAAGCTGCTGAACTCTGTCTAAATTTTCCAGGAGTCAATGAGGTGATTTATTTGGAATTGTTTCATTTTGTATCTTAATCGTGACTTAGCTTAATGATGCCGTAGCTGCATGGTTTGCATTCCATCTGATAAAATAATTCATGAGATTATTGTAGTGTGAAGTTTACTTTACATATTCTTGATTCAATCACAACAGTGCTTCACTGTTTAGGATGTTGTGTGGAATATGCTGAATGTTTTAGCCCCCATATTTTTCGGTACGCAGATTTGTCAAGCTTAGTATGTATGCCTCTAATATTGATGCCTCTGAACATTCCATTTGTGCGATTCTTTCAAATAATTAAAACAATTCTTCAGAAATTTGCATAATATCAGTCAAATTGATGCAAATTGAACTGTATCTTGTAGTTTACTCTTGGGCCGACCTCGCAACATAATCTAAGGTGTATATCATTATATGGTACTTTTCAAGCTACCTTATTTACCTGAAATGGAACACGGATGACGGAAGCCCGAGTTTTCTGTTTCCAATTTAAAAATTGAAATAGAATGATCAGAAATGAGTGGTGAAGAGTTATGTTATAATTGTGGGTTCCGCAAGATATGTTGAAAGAAATATCAGCCATAATGAAAGGTTATTATAATTGTGATATTGGAGAGAGAAGAGGATGGGAAAAGTGGCCTTGGCTTTGTTGCTTTGTATTTTTGGAAGTTCTTCTACATGGTTAAGTGCCTGGATAAACATTTACGTCTCGTTCTCTTCAACTTATTTTTTCACCACCAAAAAACTCAACAATTCAAACTCACACCAACCAGATATTCTCACTTTTTCACAATTCCCTATAATCTCTCCACTTTTCCACCACAAATTTCAAACAATGATCTCTTTTTATGGGAAAAGCTAGAATTCTAGCTACAAAGAACAAACTCTTATGTGTGACTCGAGAATCTTTTTATGCTTACTCTCTTGTTGGTAGTTCCAAAGGGCAGGGAGGTCAGGATATTTCTGTCTTTTTAGTGTTCTGGGCAGTTCTTTTACCTCTTTTCCCTCTACTCTTGTCAGGTTGAGGAGATTGATGATGTCGATGGCAGTTTGAGTGATCCTTTTGTTGCAGATGCTGTAGCAAATGAAGGAGATTTGAATCTTACTGAAGAGCAAAAGCAGAACTTTAGAAAGGTCAGTCTTATCTTATTTTTAATGTAGTTTACTCAAGTCACAACAAAAACCAAAGAAAGTGCTCCTCTTTCATTAATTTCAGTTAAAAACATATGTTTAGGGTGAAAGCATTCATCATAAAGGGTACTGCTTGTTTGTTAGTCTGCAATTTCCACATTCTCAGTTTGCAATAGTTGTGATGAAGTAAAGGAAAAGTAACATGCTAAATTGATTACAACATGATTAATAAAGTACACATGACCACTAATTTTGTTAAGGAACCATTTACTAATCCCACGTAATTTTTGAGGTTGAAGGTATGCATGTCAAAACATTAAGCTCCATTCAAGATTAAGGCAAACCTTTTAATTTTTTTGACTCTTTTTTCTTTCTTTCATGTGCTCATCTCGATAAAATGTGCATTTATGACAGTTTTCAACTTTGATGTTATGTGAAGGATGATAGCTCTGAATAGGCATTGAATTAGAATAAATTACCTTGTCAGCATAGAGATTGCTCTTTTCAGTGCCTATACTAATATTTATTGGATCATGTACGAAGCAACCCTTACATTATATGCTTTATCTGACTTATTGAATTATTGTTCTCTTCACTCACTAATGGTGGCCTCGTACTTGTGAAGACAAATAAAGGCCAATGGCTTGCTCTGTGCTTTAAATGAGATTTTAGAGTGTTAATGTCATGCATTCTAGATATGTAAGTGTCAATAAATTTATTTCCATGTAACTGCAAGTGTAGGATTAGACCTACATTAATGATTAGGAGAGCTACATGTTTTTTTTCTCTCAAGCAGTTGTTCGATTGCTTTTATAGAATCTCTTAGTGTCAACAATAAATACTGTTATTGGGGTTTGCTGAGCATCTCCAACGGACATTTCCATTTCCATTCCATTTTTTTCCTATGTGGCGGGGAGATAAAGACAAAAATTCATGGGTCCCACTTTTTCCCTCTTACATATCATTTCTCTCTCATTTATCCCAGTTTCTCATCACTTTTTCATTTTCCCACGTCACTTCTACAAATAGACATCCATCTACACTTCCTCCACTACTATATTATTATTTTTTATTTTGTTTCTACCTTTCTCCTTTTTTTTTTTTTTTTTTTTCACTTTTCCCACTTCTTTTACCTAAACTTTTTTCTCTTTCCCATCAATTAAAATAATCATCTCTGTATCTTTCCCACAAATCATCTTGAGTCCACATTATGCATTGGAGATGCTTTAACTTAATAAAATCTTGATTTTGGAAGAATCTTATATTGGGCCAGAAGTTCCTTTTTTTTTTTTTTTTTTTTTTTTTGAATGGGCCGACCATAAAATTTTGAGAAGCAACAAAGGTGTAACTTCTAGGATTCTGTTACTCACTTCTTTGGTTTTACCATCATCAACACGCTTCTTGTTTTTTTCTCATAACAGAATTAATTCTTGCAAGTTCTAAGTTTTTATTCTATTCTTATTTGAACCTTTTACTCTCTGTCTCTGTGTATGTGTAACTCAGTATAGTTTTTCATAGTTTCAGAGAATAAAGAAATAGTTCTCATGTACTGATAACAAATAATTACATCATATTTAAAGAAAAGATATATAGGATAAACTAGCTAAGCAAACTTAGAGTTAAGGATGAGATCAGCCAACCAAACTAAATAAATTAAAGGATAATTAGAAAATTTGAAATATAAATGATATCAAAGCCAGGTGATGGTTCAAACAATTCAATTGGTGGACAATCCTCATATGATGTGTGTAGTTTAGAAACCATCAAGCAAATATTCCATGGATCTGAAACAGCTCTTCAAAGATGAAACAAAACACTTAATTTTAGCAATACCTTACTGTGGTAATCCTTGAAGTTAAGAGTGAATTCAAGGGCGGAAGGTTAAAACCAACAACCATAGTGTCAGTTTTGACGATTTATCGTTAGAAAATGGAGGGAGACAAGATGATGCATTAGAAGAATTTTTAGAACTTGATTCAACGTTCACAACAAAGTGTGCAACATGATGATAGACAATGGATTCAGCTAGAACATGGTATCTAGAGTGCTAGTTAAAGATAAAAAATTATGCTTCCTGACCCTAAATGTCATAGGATATAAAAAATTTAGATTAAGGAGGTATATGGATTTCCATCATTCTAGGAAAGTATTACAAAGATGAGATAACATTGTAGATATGAATGCTTTTCATATGCTTTCGGACATGTATGGTATAGTGATATTCCTCCACTTACATAGGAAGACACAGTAGGTATGCAGGAGAAGTTTTATTTTAAAATTTCTCAGTCGCTAAAGCAGATCATGGGACCAACCAAAATGTTCAACTTGAGCAATGTTCTACCTAAAACTAAGGTCAGAGACATTGACGTAAAAGTACATGCAATCTTAAGGTTAAAAGACATTCTATTAAAAGATCTATTGAAGATCTTAAGAAACCACATTCTAGTGACAAAGAAGTTGATGGTTTGGTTGCATCTAAGCAATGACAAAAATATTAAACTTGCTCACCACCAAGGAGACAATTCTGTGCCAGGTTGAGAGAAATTTTTGTTTGACCCCCCTCTATTTGGTCTAAATCCAATGAATTTTGTAAGTGTGTTGACAATGGAGATGTAATGTATTTAAACATTCACACCGATCCTTTTCTATTAGTGAAGGTTCTATTAGAGCGTGGAGAATTGAAGATATCACTAGTTGCCTCCAGTGAGAGCATCCTTAAAAATGAGAAATTGAATCATGCTTTTTTTGATTTCATGTATTTATTATCAATGAACTACATCAAATCCACAAGGATGGATCAAAGTTGACATTGAATACTCTAAAATGAAGGAAGATGGTTTCTTTAAGATATTTCTTCAACAATGGACTTGGTAAAAATATGTGACTGCTTTCCTCATGATAGATTAATATCCAATTCTTTTAATTGAGGACAAATTTTCCTTATATTGGTTAGAATGCTGCAGGTCAGTTCAAAGAGAGTTTTACTATTACGACTAGTATAGGATTTCATTATTTTTTGTGTTAAAATTATTTAATTTATAGGAATTTTAGTTATGTTAGGATTAGTTTTCTTTTTTGTTTAATTAGATTTATTCTCTTCTTTCTAGGAGATATCTCTATTTCCTTATTCAATAAGGCTTAAGTGACTATTTTAATTATATAAGGGGGCTATGCTTATTTGTAAACGTATTATTTAATACTTCAAACATAAAATCAATAAAAATTCTCACAAATATTTTGAATAATGTTTGTTTCTTATTTTAAGAAAAACAAATACGCTTCTGCGCCATCTTATATTAGTGGAATGGGGGACATCTAGGTCAACTACTTCATCAACTAAGAATTACTTTGATTGACATGATAATTCAAAATTCCTGGTTGGACTCATTGAACTTCCAACCAAGTCTGGACCTTGGCTGTGTTTTAGCTCCAAGTTAGGGTCCATTAATTGGGATGAAGTTCTCTAAGATTATACTCTAAGGTCATTTCTTTGTAAACATAAAATTTCACCTATTGTATGTTTGTATTGCATCATTATGAGGCTCAAGAATAGGAGGTTCCAATGTAGTAGGAAAAGGCCGGTAGTTGTGGATGGTTTAAGTGATGTATTAAATGTTATGATAGTAGAATTGCACCGTGAATGATCTTTGGCTGTTGTATGATTCTACCCTTGAAGAGTTCTAATGTAATATGGCTGAGCTTTAAAGAAAGTAACAATAACAGAGAGAAAATATATTCTTGTAACAGGGTTACAGCATTTGTAGCACTTCCAGAATGGAGCATAAGCTAGAAAGATATATTTTTGTGCTCTAGGGTCAAGTTTGGAGTTTTGAATTAAATTGTCTTGGAGAAAGTGTACAAACAAAAAAATATTTGTAGTGAAGTTGTCAGAATTCTTATGCGAGGATAACTCTCAATAAACACATGCAGAGAACTCTTGAAATTTAGAATATGCAGAGGTTTGCGATTTATAAGATAGGACGTGATCAGGACGGCATCTCCCAAAAATATTTTCGTACGTGAGAACTGAAAATTATGGATTGGTGCTACTTCCGATGTATGTTCACTTTTTTTTAGCCACTTCATTTTGTTGTGGAATAATAACACAGGAACTTCGATGTATAACTCCATTAGTAGGAAATCGGCTAATAATAGAATTGAAATTTACTGTC
>CAVNYN010283949.1:0-14826 GCA_963692815.1 Nyctanthes arbor-tristis | reverse complement strand
TAATTAAGATGACAAACAATATTATTTCATCTAAGGAATAAAATAGGTTTATTGGCAAGTCGTGCCCTCGATTTTGGACAAAAGTTGTGAAAAGAAATTTATAACGCTTCCGACAAATTCATTTAGTAATAAAACTTTAACCAATGTTTTTATATATCGAGAGGTGTGACAATCACCACACATTTTAAATTTTAATTAAATCTCCATCACTTATTTTAACTTATTATAATTTCATTGTCATAATGAGAATCAAACAAGTACGAACTTTTCTTTACAAAAAGCTCCTAAAAGCATCTATGGAGTTGATTTTAACTTGCCATATAAAGAGGATTGTAGGGGTAGAAAATCGGATCTTTGACTAAGGATTTAAGAATCTAACTAGGATATTATCAAACCACATGAGTCTTGGAGACATGTCAAAATTTTCAATTTAGCCATCAATTACTGATACATTGAAGTAAGGATTAATTTCACAAATTGTCCCAAACTTTTACACTTTCTATTAGTTGGTTTCCCAAAATTTTTTCTTTCAATGCGATAGGTCATTAACCTTTTATAAATTCATTCATAAGGTCTTTTATGACATTTTTGCCCTTTACCTTTTAAATAAAAACAAAAATAATCTAAAAAATAGAAAAATAATAAAAATAAAAGGGAAAAAATACCTAGCTAGCTATCAATTTTACTCATATCCCTAACCTGTTTGAAAATGACAGATACTTGTACTATTTTTTCTTAGATTAGGGACATGGGTAAAATGGGCAGCTAGGCTAGTATGTAGGGAAGATTTTATTTTCCTTTTTATTTTTACTATTTTTAGAATTGTTTTTTGTATTTATTTAAAAAGCATGGGCAAAAATGTCATAGATTACTTTATGAGTAGATTTATGAAAGAATGAGGACCTAGAAATTGAAAAAGGTTAGGGACTCAGATGATAGAAAGTACAAAGGTTGGAGACCATTTTAATTCTTTTTATTTTTTAATTTAAAGGCCAATGGTATAAATATAACCTGGTTAATGATTTAATAGAATTATTAACGAACACTATTATCAGGGCTCTTTTGTGCTTATTTATGAAAGGTTAGAGACCTAGTATGTTAAAACAAAGTGTGTGATTTAGGTAATTCAAAGTGCAAAGGTTGTGACCTTTAGTGAAATTTACCTATTGGTTTATTTTATATATTGTGTAAATTTCATAAAAGGTCCCGAACAAAGTAACAATTTCATTCCTAATTTTTTTTAAACAAACAGTCCGCAGCTTTTTAAAAATATGCGCAAAAGATCCTTATATACTATTTTTGTGAATTTTCATTGTTTACTTTTTCTGTAAAGACAATTTTACAAATTTAAAAAATAAGAACACAACTTTTAAAAGTTTGTTTTGATCTCTCTTCCATTTTCTCTTCCAAAATATATTTATCTGTACATCGTTTTCTCATCCATCCACTTAGCACATGCTATATATACATATTGATTAGTATATTATATTTTCTATTCACTTACCTAACACCATTACTACTAGTGTCATAGTCACTTTAGACAATAAACTTTCTGAAATTTAAACATAAATAAGCAATGATAATTGAGATATGATTGATATTTAAGTCATAAAAATTGAAACGATTAAAAATGCATGAATTTTTCTTGCCAAAAAATGAAAATTCGAATTATTTTTTTTTTAAAAAATGAAGATTTGAATTATTTTTTAAAGACAACTTAAGTGGAGACCTTATCCTTTCTCATTCCCATAACAAAAAGCGAGGGATTGGTGGCGGTACTTGGTGGAAATTAGGAGTACTAATAAGAAAAAGCAACATATTTTTTCATTCTTTTATATAAATTTTTTGAATTTTTAAAAATGTTTTTATACTAATTTCCTTTTATTTTGTACAACGAGGGGTGAAATGTTTATTTTATAAGCATATAAATGGAAATTTCCTATAGAGACCTTTTATGCGTATTTTTAAAAGGTTGGGACCTACATGCTTAAAAAAAGTTGGAGATAAAATTGTACTTTTAGATGTTAAAATAGTTGCTAACTTTAACAACAAAATTAATTTGGTAATAAAAAAATTCCTTTGGCAATTTTATTGACGTCTCGATTATAACTATATTTTTTAGTTTTTAACCAACACATGTCACTAAAATTCAATTTAACACCTCTATTGTGGATAATTGAACAAATATTCTTAAAAGCTTTTATATAAACCAATAAATTAATCACATCAACAACAACTTTATATTCTCCCAAAAAAATAAAAATAAAAAATCACACTTCCTAATAATCCTTTAAATGTCCACATCATGAAATTCGGTGCTATTTTATAGAGCCAACTACCAAACACAAGCACTCAAATAAAAAAGTCACATGTGATTTCATACATGTGGCGGCTTGTAATTGGTAGTCGAGCTCTCTTGTGGAGCTTTATTTGACTCTATAAAAAATGAGCCGCAAATTCTCCTTTAAATATAACTTTTAATAAATCTAATTTATTCATAAAGTTTCCAAGAACAGGGTAACATGGATGGAGAAGGCAAGAAATTCTTGCTTCACGAGTGGAAGAGGGATAGAAACCATAGACAAACATTTATATTCTTTGTGTATGTGATAAAAATTCCTTTACATTCGAAAAATAAAAGGAAGGATATTTAGTTTCTCGTACCATAACTCTTGTGAGATTAGTCTATCAAACATACACATACAGGGATATGGGGTAATTACTAAGCAATATCTGATAAGATCGATTTTCTGTTTCTTTTTTCCGGATGTGTAGGGTATAATCATTGTTTTTTTTTTTTGTTTTTTAAATTTGGAGACCTTCAACTCTTTAGTTAGAGGTTTTTCTTTTTTTTTTTTTTTTTTTTTAACACAATGGAGGGAACTTCGGAGACGGGAGCATAAGCTCGAACCCGGGACTTTATCTAGGTATGAGGTGCTTTTTACCACTTGAACTATCACCTTTAGTCTTAGTAAAGTTGATAGTAATTGAACTATTAAATGTGTGGCTTGATCATTAAATCCTACGGTTTAAGTGGAACTAAATCAGACACAATGATCTGCATCGTTTACAAACTATTTTTATTTAAAAGAAATAAGTTTTTGAAAAATGAGTGGTTGAATTTGGTAGAGTACGTTCGAGTACTGTCAATTTTGTAAATGTGACTGATTTGATCAAATTTTAATTTTAAATAGAATGTGTTTATCACCATGCACAACTGCATGAATCATGATATCATTTGGCTTGTGTTTCTCTTCAAGTTTCAATATTTGTAGCCTATGGCAATGACACTGAATAAAGGATCCATCAAACACGTAGCATTTCTTGCATGAAAGTTTGCACTAATGCAACTCAAATTTATATATTTGTAAGAAAAATTAATCTATTTGAACATACAAATAAACAAAAATTATGACAAAAAAAAGTTTAAACTATCTTATTACTCTTTGAATGATTTTGAGCCCCTCATTGAAGTAATAATAATAATATAATTTGGACTCCTATTTGTCAAGACTTTTGTTAAGATATATGTCCAACTAACGTAATTCTTTTTTTAATTACCGACCGTAGGGAGGTTTTCTCTCGCACAATAACAAAGGAAAGATTAGTGATGTATGTCACAATCTTCTATATCATGTATGTCACCCCCCAGCCTCCTCCATTTTTCTTCTCAATTTCCCTTCCTTCGCCTTTCAATTAATCTTATGATCGGATTCAGAGTTAAATATACATTTGATCACTCAACTTACTCTATTGTTTATAAATCATCACTTATCTTTAACTTGTTACTCGTTACTCACTGAACTTATGAGTGTGTCACATATCCACCACTAAACTTATAAAAGTGTTTTCCATCCATTATTAAGATGAATTCTATTAGTTACACTTAACAGAAGAGATGACGCGTGGCTTAACGGTAAAGTAATGTAGTTCAACAGCTCCGCCATGGGGCAGATGAAATATCTCTATAGTTATTGGTGTTATTGATTGGTCACTAAACTTACCTTTAAGTTACTAATCTATTATTAAACTTCAACATATTACTGGTTAGTCACTAAACTTGCCTTTAAGTTATTAAACCATCATTGAACTTTAACGTATTACCTGTTAATAACTGAATTTACAAAATGATAGCAACATATAACGTGTCATCCATTTCCCAAACTGATATTTATATATTTTTCTTTTTTACAATATTATTATCTATTTTTCATATTAATCACATCTTACAATGTTTCGAGTATCATTTTGAGATATATTGTAATTTTTTATGGTAGGCTAAGTAATAAATTCTGACAATCACTCATATAATGATGCACAAAAAGTTTTCGAAAGAGAATACATTCGAAATTTATTACTTAGCCAACATACCCAGCATAGAAAATTACAATCTATCTCAAAATGGTACTTGAGCGTTATGAGATGTTGTTAATATAAAAAATACATAGTAATATTGTAAAAAAGGAAAAAAATATTAATGTCGGTTTGGGAAACGAACGATATGTCATTGGTCGTGTGTCGAATGTGTCAAAATAATAAGGGCCTATTCTGTTTGTCATTTTTAGAGTGTTTTCTATTTTTATTTTGTCAGAACAAAGAAAATGTGTTCTGTTTACCGTTTTCAAGAATAAAAACACGAGAATGGATTGCCAAATTAAAGAAGAAAATTGAGAACCAAAAAAAGTCATTCTCATGTTCTTAGCCTAAAACACATGAGAAGGCCCAAAATGTGCTACTGTGCATTCTCAGTGTGAACGCTCCACCCGAATCGCACGCCCTGCCCTCATTCTCTCACTTTTTAATCCCACCTAGGGTTTGTGCCTCCTCCCCACGCCCATCAATACTGCCCACCCCACCGTCCATCCCCGTCTCAAGTAAGGTTGTCGCTCCTTGGTCTTTAGTTTTATCCCTTTGCCCTAACTCCCAAGCTCGGTTCAACCATTATTGTAATTGATCTCTCTGTCTCATCCTTGATTTTTTAATTCTTTTCTTTTTTTTTCCTTGTTGGGGACTACTCCTCGGCGTCTTACAGCAGCCAGCGGGTCGCGAGAAGGAGTCGAGCAGCAGCCGTCCAGTAGCAGGTGCGGCAGCAGCTTCTGGTGAGGACACATTCGGCCAGGTAAATTTTCCGACCAACAGCCCAATGTAGTGATAGAATGTGTTTTGTGGCGATTGTTTTTGGGGTAATTCTCTGATTGAGAAGCATATAAACTGTCATTTTTTCCTAAGTTTTGCAAGTTATTATTCTTGGATTGATATTCAACACTTTACTAGCATTTCATATGTTTTTCTTGTAAAGAGGCTGTTTTAATCCTAGGAATGGAAGGGAAAGAATGAATATTGTTGTATGCACAAAATACAATGGAAATGAAAAATTTTCTTGAATGCAAGTAAATGTAAATTCTTACCATCGCTTGGGATTTCTTCCATGATTAGATTAATTTATTTTTTTTGGAATTGAATAAAAAAGGATTTTGTTATCAGTAAAAGGGCAAATTACATGTTTAGTTGGGATTTCTTGCATAACGAGATTAATTTTGCTATCAATAAAAAAGGAATTCTGTTCGTATGATTTCCTACTTTTATAGGGCAGGATTTAATCATTTGGTCTTCATGTTTAGCATTGGATACCAATCCCCTGCTAGCTTCGTATTTTTCCCTCTTCATTCATTGATTAAATCTTTTTCCACCTTTAGAAAAAGATGACTAATGCTTGCCCAAAATTTAATAATCAATAACGCTAAAACTTGAATTATGAAATGATAAGTGAAGACTAGTTGATCTTATCATTAAATTATTAGTTATCCATTGCTTTTGTGCTTTTGTTCATATATCTTGTAAAATACAAAACCGAATCATGTTGTATACATTAATCCCGCTAAGGCACTAGGTCCATCATCCTTATTCCTTGGTATTTATGTATAAATTTGGTTGTTTATAAATTTGTTTTTGATTTAAAAAAGAATAAATTTGGTTGTTTATAAATCTGTTTTTTGTTGTTGTAAATCTGTTTTTTATATAAATATATATGTAGAAGGTATATTTGTTAAAATTCCTTTTTTTTTACTTGGTTCTATATGGTTAAATGTGTTTTTTATATAAATATGTACGAATGTCATAAAAGCACAATAGCACGCTATAGATAAATATGTTTTTTAATATAAATATGTATGAACAATTCTGTTTATTTCTTTATTTTTTTCTTTTGGTTAAAAGTACAATAGCGCCAAAATGAATTGGTGAGTTGGAAAATGTGAATTGTTCACATTTGTGAGTTGTGAATTGTGAGTTTTTTTCCCTTTTATTTGTGTCTCATCCCTTGTTTTTTCCCCTTATAAATCCGTTTTTTTATATAAATATGTATTTATAAGCTATTTTTGTTAAAAAAAATTTTGGTTGTTTTGGATATATATGTAAAAATGTCTTTGTAAATAAATCTATTTGTTGTTGGAAATCTTTTTTTTAATATAAATATGTTTGTGTAAGCTTTTTTTGGTCTTTTCGTATCTTATGTATAAATTTGGTTGTTTATAAATCTTTTTTTAGTCTTATAAATCTGTTTTTTAATATAAATATATATGTATAACCTATTTTTGGCTTCTTGTTACGTGTTTTGGCTTCTGTTTTTTATTTTTGTGACTTTATCTTGACTTTATCTTATGTATATTGAAATTATAATTTAATAATCAATAACACTAAAATTTGAATTATGAAATGATAAGTGAAGACTAGTTGATCTTATTATTACAACCAAATCTTATTATTACAACCAAATCTCTTTAGGTAATATAAAGTCACAGTAGCAAACAAACCATGGCAATATATATCACAAAATCAATAATTTAGAATGAACTAATCATTTAATTGTTATTCATTTCTATTACTTTTGTGTTTTTGTTCATATATCTTGTAAATACAAAACCGAATCCTATTGATATTCTACTGGCGCCAAAAATGAATTGTGAGTGGAAAAAGTGAAATGTGCCTTATGAAATGTGAATTGTGTGTTTTTTCTTTGTATTTGTTTCTCTTTTTTTAGATTTTTCTTTTTGGTTTAGTTTAGTTTAGTTTTTTTTTTTTTCCAGTTTTATTTCCCTTTTTTCTTCCTTTGGGCTACAAAAGACAACATAAGCTAAATAAATTGTGAGTTGTAAAATCTATTTTTTCTTTCTATTTGTTTGTTTCTTTTTTTTTTCTTTGTTGGTTGTAAAGGGTAGTATAGGTCATTCATTCATGAAAATTTTGATAGGGCAGATTACACTGTATTCGTTCATTGTTTCAATGCTACAACTCAAGAAGATGTTCAATCTTGCAAGTTGAATTTTGATACAAAAGCTTTTGTCATGCATCGATTGTAAATTGATTCATTTTTATATAAGCTTAAATATACTTTTGTTTCACTGTTTTTTTCACCTTTCCTTTCTATGATTCTGCTTATCTCTTTTGCCTTAGGTAGTTGTACCTTGAGTAGTTTAAGCAACAAGAATAGCATTATTAAAGAAAGCGCAATTAATTTTAGTTATTAATAACATGACAGAGGAACTTGTGGAATGAATGACTTGAGGCTTTGTGGATGCGTTGACTGACTCCATTTTCAATTACAGTGTGCAAATTGTGTTGTTGCTTTATGAAACAGTGAATGTAACATCTGTCTTCATATTAACAGGTTTGGTATTTTTGAATCGTACAACAAATTGAGGTAAAGCATACACATTGCAAAAGCCAATTGAAAAATTGGTAAAATATAGTGATTAGTGTATTTTGAATTTGAATCGGATGTGTTACCAAGATTCATCTGCCTACATATATAGATAGCATCTAGCAATGTAATATATATATATATATATATAGATTCATCGATGACGGGTTTTTTCTTTCCCCTATACATTGCTTACTTGGCTGGTAATTATATATGCTAAGTAGACAACATGAGTGGCAAAAAAGGCTCTAGCTCAGCACGAACACAGTGGCCCGATACCGCTGTTACTGCCTTTATTGAAACATGTTATGACTACTTCAAAAAAGGTGACCTATAGTCTTCAACCTTAAAAGCTGAAACTTGGGGCAAGATCAATTAGGAATTGCGCCGTCTCATAAATGTGGAATGGTTAACTAAATTATTTCCTTGTGTAGATGAATGGTACCTAGTTGATGCTGGTTATCCAAACATACCTGGTCTTCTTGCCTCCTATAGAGGACGCCAATATCATTTACGTGATTATGTTGGGAGAGGACGTTTGCGTGAAAAGGAATAGTTATTCAATTTCAGACACTCTTCGTGTCGTAACATAATAGAGCGAAGCATTGGCGTGTTGAAGGCCATGTTTCCAACCTTGAAGTTCATTAGTAATTTTTCCCTAATAAGGCAAAGACATAGCCCAGTTGCTTGTTGCACAATACACAACTTCATATGCCGAGAGAACGCATTAGACCAGTTGTTCACTGGATACTCTACTGAAAATATGATCCTTGATGATGAGTTCGAGCCAAGTCAAGCTTCTGAACCAATACAGGTTAACTACTGTCAAACAGCTCAAATGGCTCAAGTATGAGATGAGATTGATATTTAAATGTATAATGAGTACTCAAGAGGGAGGGGTTGACTTTGCAAATTCCTTTGGTCGGCCATAAAACAAATGTGACACTATTATTTCATTTATCAACGTAGACATTTATGACTTTGCTGTTTGATTTTGTTAGAGTCTAAACACTATGTGTGACTATTTTAATTAAGTGGAATTATTGCTATATATATGCCTTATCTATGAGAGAAAACTTCTAATTATATTTCTTGAATGTCGACAAACGTGATATATATATAATAATACATCTCGAGTATATTTATTGGTAAGGTAAAAGATTTATAGCTTACTTGATATATAATAAGAGTATATATTTTGTTCAATATATTTAGATTTGAAATAGAAAGTAATATAAGTAATTGGTTACATATCATTACAGAAATAGATGTAGAGTTATATTTCTATTGTATGTTTCGTGAACAAAATTTAGTTCAGGAAATGTCAAACAGAACTCGTTTTCCAGTTTTTCATTTTGAAAATCAATTTTCAGACAACACAAATAGAATGCATTTTCAGTAAATTAGAAAAAGGAGAATGAAATCAGAAAATAGAAAATGTTCTTCAGAATAAAAACAGAAAACAAAAACACAAACAAAACACCCCTAAATACGTCACTCAATAAAAATTTAAATAACTTGTAGAAGCGGAGAGTAAGAGTTGAACCCACAGAAAACATTGGACAAATCTAGGTATCTCGAGTCAACTAGTCAAAACGGGGTTTTGTAAATTGAACTAAAATTAATAAAAATAAAACAATTAATAAATATTTATAAAGGCAAGTAAGAAAATAAAAGCATGAATGTTAACTCTGGTTATCTGTTCAGTTGTGCATTTCACATAAAAGATAGTAATCAATTGCAATATGGTTCTTACTTTCTTGCAAAACTATCAACTCTAGACAACAAGAAGTTTTGCTACCCAGATTTTCCCTTAAGTATATCCAATCAAAATAGACTCTTTAATTGGACTTAATTGTTTGAACAACCTAGAATAAACTCCCTAGATTTATAACAATAATTGCATGAAGAATTAGGAAAATAAGTTAACTTAAGTGATAAATTCACATGGTTGATCTATTTAACTTAGGTTATGTTATCCCTAATGATTAATAATCATTAGTTGCTACTTGACTTAGGAAAACAACAGCTAAGAATTGAAACCCCAAATTTAGCAATAGAGCATTAATCATTCAACGTAATAGACCTAAACTAGGTTAAACAATTAAATTCATAAGCATTAAAAAGTAGAATAGCATGATCAATTCCCCAAGAGAGCAAGAAACAATGTTACTAATATTGATTAATTAAAAACAAGAAGTAGCAGCAATATCCCCTTGAACCAGAGAAAGGGAAAAGCTAGCCTTGAGTGCTTACTCAAGAAAAACTTCCTCCAACTTGTCTTTGATAAAAAGAACCTAGTTGTATAAGATGTGACCCCTTTTATAGAGTCTAAAAATCCTAAGAAAACTAGTAAAATTCGTATTAAACATATACCATTAAAAAGACTCCTAAAAAAAAAAGGAAAACAAAAGAAAAATTGAGTGAACAGTGTTGTGTAGCATTATAGTCCAACACTACGGCCGCACAGCAGTTTCTGCCTACTCAGTCAGGTGCAGTGCAGCTGCACTTCCGGTTCTGTTGCTTTCTGTGCGCTTCTGCAGTGTTGTTCCTTTTACTTTGGCCCTTCATGTTTTGATACTCAACGTTTTAGTCAAGCTGTGCTGTTGCACTTCCGGTTCTGTTACTTTCTGCGCGATTTTGCATTGTTGTTCCCTTTTATTTCGGCCCTTCATGTTTTGATACTCAACGTTTTAGTACTTGAGCCTTAAGATTCTTTCAAAATCCGCTCGTTCTCGCTTCGTTTCAATTATTTCCTTATTCCTGTAACAAATAAACAAAGTAAACATAAATAAATATTCTAACACAACAAAACACATAATAAACTACTAGTATGGGGGAATTAAATAATCTAATAGAGCACCTTTCAGTCATGCATTGATATCATTTTGTAAATTCAGTTAGTAATGAGTAACATGTTAAAGTTCAATGATGGTTTAGTAACTTAAAGGAAAGTTTAGTGACCAACTAATAATACGTTAAAGTTTAATGATAGATTAGTAACTTAAAGGTAAGTTGAATGATCAACCAGTAACACTTTGAATAGTTCAATGACCATAGAAGTGTTTCATTTGCCACAAGGCGGAGCTGTTAAAACAAGTTACTTTACTGTTAAGTTACGTCATATCTTCCGTTAAATATAACTAACGTAATCATTCTTAGTGATGGATGAGAAACACTTTTTTTAAGTTCAGTAATAGATATGTAATATATTTATAAGTTTAGTGAAGAATGAGTAACAAATTGAAGTTAAGTGATGATTTAGAAAAAAATGGTAAGTTAAGTGACCAAATGTGCATTTGACTCGTAGGATTCACCGCCCATGTGGTATACTAGTAAAATAATTTTTAGGTGATTTATGTCTTGAGTGAAATAAAATTGAGCTGTGTTTTTTCAAAAGAGAAAGATATACAAAAATTTTAACAAAATTAATACACGGAATGAAGGAGGTATTATATTCAATTCTTACCTTCTTGGTAATTACATGAAGGACAAGTCAATTTGGTGATATATTTTTTTTTTGTTGAAATAGAAGAATTGTTCGAGAAGGTTTTTGAGGACTGAAATGCACTGGAACCCGTAAGTTATAAACTTTGCCCTAATTTACCGTACCAAACCCTATCGATACAAAGCGAAGCGGCCAGGGGTTTTTTCGATGATATTGAACAAAATTTGGGAACAATTTACGAAGGAGAGGGAAAAAAGTGAGGACGTTGTTCATCATCCACTAGGCCCCGATTATATTCTGTTCTAGTGATTTCTACACAATAATTCGTCTCGGTTTTGTTCTTCTTAACTCAATTAACAGGGTAAGTATCAGATTTGTTTAACTGTTATTAGTTATAGGATTCTCAACAACATTCCTGTTGAATTTTGATTTTTATGTGGTTGTTTGTGGTTACTCTCCTGTAGAACTTGCGGGCTTTTGCCTTTTGTAGTGCCTTATAATGGATAGATTCATCAGTAGGCAACTCTCCAGTGAGAAGTTACCTCGTTGGAAGGGCGAACCTCCTAGGATAGAATGAGAATTTTAGACGTTGTGAACAAATTATTGATGATGTCTTCTAATGTCACTGTACCCTGTAGTTAGGGATCTTGTAGATTTGATTTGCGAACTCTTTGCTATAGAAATCTACTGTAGAATTCCTTCTGTATTCTCATTTCGCTGCACGGCTGATGAATTACTTACTTGCATATGGTTTTAGTTTGCTTATATTCGCATTCTAACTGTCATTTCTTTGTCTTTGGGCCTTTCAGCTTGTTGTAGGCACACATCATTTTTATCTATCACCATGGAAGATAGTGAGAATTTGGTGCCACAAACATCTATTGCTGCCGATCAGTCAGAACTAGTTTATAAAGATGCTAAAGATTCGTCTAATGCTTGTCCATCTTCTGTTGATGCGAATGGAGATTTGGCTGCTCCTGCCACAGCCTCTGCAACAGGAGATTTGGTTACTTCTTCTGCTAGTATAAATGAAACTAAATCAGCAGCTTATGGTACCAATATGGATGCTGGTGGTACGGCAGCTGCAAATTATGCCCAGCAAGAATCCTCTACCGTAATGGCATATGATACTAATGCATCTGTGGATTCGTCTCAATTTGATGCTTATGTCTCTTCTCTAAATGGCAACAGTGTTAGTGAAACAGGACATGTTGCACCAGCTGGTATTACTGAAAATGGAATTTCTCATGCCGGGGTCACTGAATCTTCTGCTCTGCATCAGCCAGTTGATGGTGCCGGTACTTATTTACATCTCCATTTATATCATGCATTGGGTGTGCAAGCTTTTATTCCTAATAATAAGGTTAAAGCATCTAAGTGTAACTAACAGCATTCATCCAATACCCAACCAATAAAGCAAATTTAACTATGACATGAAGCTGGGAGTTTAAATATGAATTCCTTTATTTCAAATTGATGAGACAAAAGATACTCCAAAGAATGTGTGTGAGGAAAAAAAAAAATGGTACCAATTTAAATTTTAGTTAGAGCATGGGAAGACGACAATTAAATAAGTCCATATTTGCACCATGACATACAATTTTCTTTGTTTATTTATTCTATCAACACATGATTCATGAAAAGGCAAGGGGAAAAATTTGCTAGTGCATATAAACAAATCAATGGGCATTTACACTTCACACAATAAGCTGTCACTTTCCCATCCTGTGGAAATTGAAATTCCAGAGCTCTTCGAGAAATTCAAAGAAAATCAAGGATCTTAAAAAGAATCATAAATATCTTTAATTAGTTCAGATATTTCTCCTTGAGAAGTCTTTCTTCTACTCTATTCATGTTTACCAAGTCCACGAAGGGATATCTTCATTAAATGTTTCACCGTTTTCAGTTGATTGCTTTCCATTTAGCCAAATCCCAGTAGAATGTGCTAATGTAATTTGTTTGAACTATTTATGGAAGAACTAACTGCGGAAGAACAAAGACTTTGGAGCATAGTGATGGCTAATTCACTGGATTTTAGTGCATGGACTTCCTTGATAGAGGAAACCGAGAGAACATCTGAGGTATGCTGGAAACCAAGCTTAATGGCTTGTCAAAGTGTATACTCCTGTTCTCCTTTTCAAATGTCTTGCGTAGAGCTTGATGCCTCTGGCATTTTTCCCTGTGTTGATTGAAAACTTTTAGATATAAAACTTGTGCTTTAATACTTTCTATTCTATTAGTTGTCTTTTAACTGCCGTTGATCTTCATGAATTTGCCTATGATTTTTTTCACCACCGAGTCCCCCCCCCCCCCCACCAATCTGTAGGGAAACATTTTGAAGATCCGGAAAGTTTATGATGCTTTTTTAGCTGAATTTCCCCTATGTTACGGCTATTGGAAGAAGTATGCTGATCACGAGGCACGCCTCAGCTCAGTTGACAAAGTTGTGGAGGTTTATGAAAGAGCTGTTCAAGGAGTTACTTACTCCGTTGACATGTGGTTGCACTATTGTGTATTTGCAATTAGCACCTATCTGGATCCAGAGACTATAAGAAGGTAATCCCTCTTTATTGCTTTGCATATTTTGGCCTCTGTGTGTGTTATACTTGATTTCTTTGTTTTAATGTGTTGAGGTGATTATTTACTGCTTTCTAAAGCGATGTAACCAGTCAGCAACAGTGATTACTGACATGTATGGCGGAAAGGTTTGTCATGATTCCAATTCAGACATATAGTTTCATTGACGTTAAAACGTGTTTTGGTGGCTGCTACATTTAGTAGCCATTGGAGTACACGGCCTCATCACCCCCTTCAGTTTTACTTCTCCTTAGGGCTATGTTGTTGTAATTCATGTAATTCTCCATGAAGTTTTGCTGTTTTAACGATGGCACCTGAGGTGCATCAATATACAATGGCTGCTGAGAAGAGGTTACCAATAAGGCTAAGATGGCCTGTATGACTCCCCCCCTTGACGGATTCTGTAAGATTATTTTGTGGAAGGTAAATGTAGCGTAATTTGTGCATTGGTTTGGAATAGTTGTCTCCATCTTTGTAATACTAGTTCTCTTGTATGTATACGAAGAACGGCCTGCATTCATAATAGATTTCATATTTTTCACTCGTGGTGTTTCAGGCTTTTTGAAAGAGGATTAGCCTATGTTGGCACAGATTACCTCTGCTTTCCACTTTGGGATAAATACATTGAGTATGAAATTTCCCAGCAAGATTGGCCCCGTGTTGCCACAATCTACACACGGATATTGGAGATCCCAAATCAGCAACTGGATCGCTATTTTGAAGGGTAATTTTCTGTCTTAATTGTCAAAATTTGCCTGGTTCAGTTTTCTGCTTGTTTGGACGTATTGTTTACTGGCTTTGACCTCTTCTTTGTCATCAAAGTTCGAAAAGGGGGAAATATGTCTCAAGGCGTTTTTCCTGAATGATTCAACCATAGAGGTCAAACTTTGTTTGTCATCCATATAGTTTTTTTTTATTATTAAAAAAAAAAATGCTAGTTACTGATTCCTGCGTCAAGTTTGTCGTTGATTGTTCTATCTGAGCTTGGGGGGGGGGGTTATTGAGGAGGGAGGTGTGCAGGTGAGGTAGGGAAACAAGGGTGGTGTTCCCATGAGGTATGGTGTGAGGAAATGGGGTTTGCTTCCTATTTGTTCCTTTTTGG
>CAVNYN010283944.1:0-17873 GCA_963692815.1 Nyctanthes arbor-tristis | reverse complement strand
AATACGAGTCTATTAAGGAGTTTGTTGACAGACCTACAAACAGACTGGTCTGTTTATGGGTCTGTTAACAGACCGATCAGTTATCAGTACACACTGGTTTCTATTGATAAGTCTTTGAGTATAACATTTGATAGCAAAACAACTCCAGTGCAAAAGTTCATATTAAGTTGAACTCAGAAGCAGCAGTTTACATATTTCTCGGGACAATACGAGGTTGACTTACTCCAAACAAAATACATGATAGTCAGATATATTCTTTACAATGACTTTGACATGTTACACAAAATTTTCACTTGAAACCTTCAATTGTTTGTTTAACTTCTTCCATTACATCTCTTTACATTTAACGACAACAATATAATATTAGAATATGAAGGGAGATGAATCATACTTCCATTTTAGGAGCTCATAACAATGGTAAGATTCATAACGATAGGACGATGATTCTTATATGTAACCCTTCCATCAACTAAATTGAATGAGACAAATGTTCTGTTACGGAGTCTGTTGACAAACCTATAAACAGACCGGTCTATCTATAAGTCTGTTAATAGACCAGTCAATAAACAGACTCCTAATAGACCTACTAACGGACTTTCCCATTGAAAAGTATACATGGCATTTTGACATAGCCATCCTTGGACAAAATTTGTCATGTAAAGTCTCTGTTAAGAATGCTACAAAATAAACTCAATAACCAAACTTCTATTGAATATTCTCTTCTTACCATATCTCAAATATGCAAGTTATACACACTAAAATAAGCAACTATGCCGATAGGTCAACTATAGCTATTCATTTACAACGAGCTGTAAGAAAAAAACTAGTGGACAAAAAAACATCTCATTTAACATGCTTGTTGTCAATTTAGCAGGGATTTTCCCTTGCATGGCAATTGATTTATGTTCTGATGGTTTTTCCTTTGGGCTCATCTCATCAAGATGTTGTAGTATCCTTGAAGCCCCCTCAGTGGACTTAGAATGCACATGACTGTAACTTGTGCTTGGAATGCTATTGTCTTTGTTTTTCTGAATGTTAACTGAAAGCTTGTGCTTTGGTTCATCTACCAATAGAAGCTTTTGCTTCCCAACTTAAGTAGAAATTCTAGAAGACAAAATAATAGGCTTTTGTCGGATTCTCTACATGGGGCAGCCAGTTCCAAGATCATCATCTAATATTGGACTCCTTCACTTCAAGTTCTATTACACAAAGTGAAAGTAGAGAAGATTGAAGATAACCAAAAGGTAATAATTTAAACATTATAAAATTTTGAGATATTAATAGTCAATAACATATACACCACTTGCTTAGACACATCATGCTCCATTAGAGACTGAAGTGCTCAAAGTGAAGGCATCCCGCAACCATTATTGATGGATACACTAAAATTAAAGACTGAGGTTTTGAAAGGAGTGGTTAAAGCGACGTTAAAAAAATGCACCTTTCTTTACATAAATGGTGAGGTTACTATTGGAGAACTTCTTAGTCAAGAAGATTTTCTTTGAAGGACTCACTTTCTCTCCAACATTGTCGTAATTATTTCCTAATGAAATAAATAAATTACAATACCTAATACAAAATGTCAAGTAAAAAAAAGCGATAACCATGCTATATTTAGCAACCTAACAGAAGCAAAAAAAAAAAAAAAATTCCAATTACACTTACTAAACTATTTTAAAAAATAAAATTTATTATATGTCTTCAACTCTTTTTCAAGATACTCCATTAAATCTATTAGATTTTTTTAATTTGTATATTTGTATAAATTTCCTTTTTTGTGAACTTTTACTTATTTGATTTCTTATAGCTTTTTCCTTGTATAAGTTCTATTAGTTCTCCCGTGCATCGCATTGGTGCGGCACTAGTTCCTATTACTTTCAAAATACATTCGAAAATTGAGAATTATCCCATTAGTAGCCAACTCTAGCTAATTCATAATCTAGAATTCTCATTTCCCAAATCAAAATTCAAAACAAGCAAAACGAAACACGTACACACCTCCAAAATATATGCAACCGAAGTAGAAGCCGCTTGTGAAGTTTAACTTTCTCCCGACCAATTGCAAATGTAACAATTCCCAGCGTGTACAATTCATATTACTAAATGGTTCTCCAAATACTAATTTAATTTCTAGATCATAAGTGATAAAGACACATAAACATATTTAAACTACCCAACTCACTTATCTTCAAAAGAATTCAAAAAAAAAAAAATTCAAAAAAGCATAAAAGAAAGTGAATATGAATTGTGAAGAACATAACCAATTAGTAATTAAGATAACAAACATCTAGCTGATTGCAAAAACTCAATGCCAAAAGGGTTAAACAAGCACGCTATTGAGAAAAATGATGCATATATTAGAGCTCAAACCATATATGGAAAGACAAGAAATTCAATTGGAAACAAAACAGGGGAAACGATACAAATTCAATTCAATTCAGTCCAAACGTAACCAAATAATCAAAGTAGGTATTGGACTAATCAAAGTAGGTATTGGACCTTCTATTCTACATAAATTTGTGATAGATGAGGACTTTTATAATACTCATTTTATGTGACTCTAACTTTCCTAACTTTTGTGACATCTTTTGGGATAAGCTTCCTAACTTTCAATCCCTATGTGACTCAGGTATGTTTGATGGAACTTATTTCTCCTATGATATTGGTTACAGAGGCAAACTGTTTACATAATTCAACATTTTGTATATTGCTTCTTATGGTTGTTACATATGAAATTTAGAATTGTTGAAATCACCGTTGCTTTTCTATTGTAGTTTTCAATTCAATTATTCTCAATTCAAGTAGCTAGATAATGGAAATATGTGATGAATCGGATTCCTAATTAGGAGTTAAGATATTTTGACATGTTTTGAAGTAAACATCACCAAGTAATATTTTCTCGTAAATCCCAAAAATTGTCTACTGTCTGTACCTTGATATGGCCATAATTTGTTTCCAAGTGGAGATATTTCTTTTCCAGTTAAGACTTGTGTGGGATTCTGTTTATCTATGGTTTTATATAAAACTTTACCACTTCATTTTTTCTCTGTGTGTGTAAAATATGAGCCTTTGGTCAAGGTATAGTGAAACACTGTCTTAAATCTTGAAAAAAAATCTGTGCAACAATAGCTATTGGCTGGTTTTTATGTCTAATTAAATTATCAATGGAGATTAGGGAGTTGCCATCTACATAGATTATTTACTTCTCTCATTGCTAGAACTCATCTAGAAATTTAATAAGTAGAAAGAAATTTTCGTTAAGCGCATCAAGCCATAAGTGAACATTATCGTCATCTCTAAACAAATCCAGATTCTCTTTCATCATGAACTTTCTCACTCAATCTGATGAGTTTCACGATATGAATTTTGGTGATGTACGAATCAGCCGTCCCTAACATTGGTTTTGAACCCAATCCAAATCCTTGCATCATAATGGACATTCCAGAACAATAGATATTACAATTAGAGAGATCTATCTCAAATGAGATTCAACCCAAGATATAAAACAGAACAAGCATATAGGATTAGCAAATATTTATCTTAATCAAAAAATAAGGTACATTGAAATGAATATCAAAAGCTTCTGCATCTAGTGTGCATATTAAAAAAAATGCGATGGACAACCGCATACAGTTTGATAAAGTAATTAATACAATCTCTTTTTTCTGGAAAAATTACAGAGGAGAAATCTCTGTAAAGATATAAACCTTTTCAAACGGAAAAATCCAACCAAGGACTAAAATTTACTTGCAGAAGTTAAACTTAAATTAATAAAAACGCATTTCAAGACACCAAATACATGGAATTAGACCAATGTGTTTAGATCAAACAAGAAGACAATAGAAAGCACGAAATGAAAGGGCAAATTTTCATGCTAGTAAGTCCCATAAAGAGAAGAACAATAGAAATCTCATAAACAACTTCGCTCAGCTAAAAATCAGATCAAAGAGCTTTTGAACATATGTAATCTGTTAAAAAAACTGTAAAAAATCGAGACTTCACAGAATCCCAAATTCCTAACCCCATGAATCATTTAGCTAAAAAATGAAATATATGCAAATGGGCCTCTAAAACAAACTCAAGAAAAAAAATTGAATCTTTGAATTTCTTGACAGGCAAAAACGAGAAGAAAAAAATGAAAGAAACCCAAGACCAGAAACTTACAAACGAAAATCTGGTCTCCAGAAAGAGGTTAGCAGCTGTTGTTGTGAAAACCACTCAGTTGCTAAGATTTTCACCTTCACATTGACAAAGTAAAATGAATATAATTGTGCCCTATGAATGAAGCTCTCAGTACTATTTTTTGGCTGTGGCAAGTGGAATTATGCACGAAGAAATTAGGAATTTAGGATTTAGGGTTAGAAAGGAACTGAGGAAGGAAAACTTACCCACTGAGTCTACTGCAGACTAATCAAATTGAGCTGCCTGGTCCCTACTCGGAAGTCAGACAAACTGGCAGGAATCGAGCTTCACATTCAGCGCCATTAGCCTTCAGCAAACTTCAGGAAGAACGGTACAAAGGAAGGGTACTTTTGTTAATAACAAAATTTAGTTTTATTGGAATTATTTTTAAAGTCCAAAAAACGAGTCAAAGGCCATTTTGCAAACACTCTTTACTAGTTCGCTGCTCTATTTCTGCTTCGCTAGTCTGGTTCACTGGAAATTCTTCCAGCCTGAATCTGCTCGCTGGAAATTCCGTCTAGCCTGTTTTTTAGCGAAATCTGTTGCTAAAAAAAGGTAAAAGTGAATGGAAAAATAACGCCAAAGGAGTGTGGCCGGAGAAAAAGAGCAAGGAGCATATGAGGTCGCTGTTGAGTAGTTATTTAAAGCCGCGAAGGCTGAGGCTTGGTACCCAAAATCAGCTTTTCGTTCTGCATCTGGGCTGCCAAACTTATAACTATGGTAATGATTTGGGTTGGTAAGTAAATTATTTTCTTTCTGAGTTATTTTAAAATTCTTTGTTTGGATTTTCAGGTATATGTTATATGCTACTCGATTGTTAATTGTTATATAAATGGGAGTGCGACCTGCTGGGGATAAGAGGATTCTATTTGCCATAGTTTCTCTATTTGCCATGAAATTACGTAGTAATACATGTTACGAAGCTGTATTCATTTTACTTTTTCTCATTGTTGTTATAGGACAAACCTGCAACAGTTTAGATGTAAGGTTCTGCGAAATTGTGAATATTGACGGAAAAATTTTAATTGTCGAGTTGAATCTTCAATTGATTTCTTTTTTGTACTGATATGATGAAGTTTTTCTTGTCATAAAATTCCTGTTTTACGTTTGACTCTGACATCTAATATTGCAAAAGATTGTTGTTTTTGGTTCTTTGACCAACTTTCTTATTTATAAGCGCTACATCTCACTTTTTTATTTATAAATGCTCCGTTTAGCATCATCTTGATGCATTTGGTTGATTTTAGATTTAAGAAATAATTTGAAGAAATTCCTTGTTAGAAACCATGGAAAAGATTTGTCACTTTGTCTGCTACCTTCTAATGTTGCTTAGATATCATCACAATATCTGAATAACTTATTAGATTTTAATCAAGAGGCCAGTTGGTCTATCCTCAGGTTTTCAATTAAGTCCCTGACATGAAGTGGGATATAGACTTGAGAAATATTGTTATCATGATTTTGCATGTGCTCCGTGCCTCCCCAACTTTCACTGAAGCCTGAAGGTATAAGGTTCATCATTGTATTGAGTGCATGGGGAAAATTATCTTATATATTAATTTCTTTAACGTGTGAGTTTTACTACTTAAATATAGGGTTCTTTGCTTCTAGAGACAAGGTATCAAGCAATAGTGTTAAAAATATAACTTAAAATATGGAAAAATATGACAAAATATAACTTGAATTTTGTAGTGTCAATCCATTTAGGCTTATTGCAGTTGGTTACATATATGGTGGAGTGGTATGCATATATTGCTGGTGTGATGAAACCTTTACCTTTGAAAGGCATGTGTGCCAATTATTACTTGCTTTTGGTCTCATTTCCATTCTTTAGCTATACTTAAAAATACTTTGTTCCTATAGGTTTCCATCATTGTTGACAAAGATGAAGGGTTAGGAAAAGGTGAATTGAATGAAACAGTTTAGTATTGACTTCTTAGATCATTGGTGTACTTGCAAGTATTTTGGTGTTAGATTTCAATTAGCTCTTTTTGCCATGTGCCCTTGCAATTGAGATGAAAATGAATATAGTGGCAAAAAATTGACCAGAAAGTAAGAGATTTCATGTTTTCTACAGAAATAAATGCTCATCATTTTTACTCTTCTGTATATATATATATACCAATTGTTTCATATGTTTTATCCCTGCAGTGATTGCTGTGGCTGTATTTCTGGCACTGGGATTTGCTTTCTATGTTTTCTTTGCGCCTTTTGTGGGAAAGCAATTGTTTCAATACA
Organism: Nyctanthes arbor-tristis; assembly: GCA_963692815.1. Taxonomy (NCBI): domain Eukaryota; kingdom Viridiplantae; phylum Streptophyta; class Magnoliopsida; order Lamiales; family Oleaceae; genus Nyctanthes; species Nyctanthes arbor-tristis. Next base: position 11,453 of record CAVNYN010283944.1, on the reverse strand, counting down.
TAGTGATGGGGATTTATACTCCTCTTGTAAGAAAAATCTGCATTCTTCTAATTTTCTTGAGTCATGAATTTGTAACTGTATCATTATTTCAAACTCTCATTTAATGTTCCTTCATTAAAGTATTTTTTGTATATGTGCAAAATAATTATTATTCTCTTAAGTACTGTTTGATTATAAGTGTTAAAAATGCATGGAAAGAAAATAAATTCTAGGCAATTGAATTCCCTAGAATTAATTTTTCTGAGAAATATCAATTACACGTTTTGATTTACTAAATTTTCCACCTAGAAATAGTAGTTATTTTCTATATTTTGGTGTTTGATAGTTATTATTTTTCATGAAAACAATCTTTTCCCCCAAATTTTGTTATTTTTTTTGAACAATTATTTGATAGTCATTATCTTTTTTCACATGAATTATCAAGTTTTCTATAGAAATTGTACATTTTTCACTGCCTTGGCCTTAGAATGATTGATCTATCCAGACTTGTCATTCCGTCTTATTGGACTTTCTCTCAAATGGTAATATATAATTGGCTTTCTGAGTGTACTAAAATTTGAACCTTATTGATATTCGAGAGTTTTTCAGTAGCTTGCATGATATATAATTGCCCTTAGATATTATGTTCATATTTGTATAATCGTTTCTTGGCGGTAGACGTCCCAAGATCTTTGAAACAACAGTACTCAATTATTAATTGTGGTTGTTTCAAGTCTCAACACATTTCACTCATTTTGGACTAATTGAGAGGAACGTTATAAGTAAATTACAGTCAGGTCCTTAGCTTTTTAGGTCTTTTTATATTCATATTTCTATAATCGTTTTTTGGCAGTAGACGTCCTAAGATCTTTGAAACAATAATACTCGATTATTAATTATGGTCATTTCAAGTCTCAACACATTCCACTTATTTAACCATTAAAAAAATAATATAAAATAAAATAACTCAACACATTTCACTCATTTTGGACTAATTGAGAGGAACGTTATAAGAAAATTACAGTAAGGTCCTTCGTTTTTTAGGACTTTTACGTTCATATTTCTATAATTGTTTTTTGGCAATAGACGTCCCAAGATCTTTGAAACAATAATACTCGATTATTAATTATGGTCATTTCAAGTCTCAACACATTCCACTTATTTAACCATTAAAAAATAATATGAAATAAAATAATAATAATTATTTGCCCAATAATTTAAATTGAAGTGAGAAAATTTAAGGGAACAATATATAAGTATAAATATAAATATAAATCTACCCAGACTTGTCATTCCGACTTATTAGACTTTCTCTCAAATGGTAATATCTAATTGGCTTTTTGAGTATACTAAAATTTGAACTTTATTGATATTCGAGAGTTTTTCAGTAGCTTGCATGAGATATTATTGGTGCACATGAAATAAAGAAGATAAAATAAAGTTATGGACTCAAACAATGATGTATAATTAGACATTGTAAAATGCCCATAAAAGTATTATATTTGTTAACATTAGCAAGAAATGGTATGTAACAAAGTGTCAGGAACACAAATTGTTCGTAATAAAAAAATTAACAGAGAAGAAAAAGAGAAAATAGAAAAGATAAAAACATATGTTATTTCCAACCATATGTCAGTGGCATCTCTTACATGAATTTAATTTTACAAGAAATAAACAAATGATAAACAAATTGCAAGGAATGGAGAAAAACTCAAATTAAAAAAAAGAAATATCAATCGAATCTCATCGTCAAGCAACCGTAAATCATACATACATTTAACTACCAGTCTCTAGGATCACAACTATTATAAAAAATTCCCAAAAGAAAAAAAAAATATTGAAGGATGTGAATTCAATTTTGATACTATTGTTTCAAAACGAGACGCAGAAGAACGACGCAAAATCAATTTTGATACACTAATTAATCGGGGATAAAGTAGACAAACCTTGATCAAAGCTGAAGAATTGTCGTTGAACCTGGGGAGAAGAATTTTTGAATGAAATTGATTGCAAATAGATGTAGGGCTTCTCGAGGATACTTCTTTTTTCCCTTTTGCAAACCAATGTTTTTTTCTTTCTTTCTTTCTTTTTTTTTTGTCTTTGTAATGCAATTTATTTATGTTTTTTAAATTAAAAAAGCTCAATATTAGGCTCTTCCGATCTATGGAATTCTAATTCCCTAGAAAACAAAAAACCTAGGCCCCCAAGGAAAATATTTTCCTTGTTTTCAAAGAAAATATAGTCAAATGACTAAAAATAGGAAAACGTCTTCTAGCGAAAAAAATTAATCAAATACTGCTAAAATGGGAATTTAGGTGGAAAATCGTCATTTTAGAGGGAAAATTCTTGCAATTAAACATACCCTTAATGTTTAGCAATTCCTGAATATTTTTGGAAAATTAGTTTCCACACAAGTTTTCAATGATATATCTAGGGTCAACATGCTTTTAAATTAGGAATTTGAATTTTAAAGGGTGAAATAAAGGTGGGTTAGGCTAGCGGATTTAGGAGGAAGCCAAAAAAAAAAAAAAAAAAACAACAATACGCCTCGGTTACTAAAGGAGAAACCGACGCCTAAAGTTGACTTTAGGCGTCGGTTCCTCCTTTAAAACCGATACTTATTGTGCAATTTAGGCATCGGTTGTTGTCTTAGAACTGACGCTTATTGTTTGTTTTAGGCGTCGGCTAATTTGAGAATGTGCGTCTCTTACATAGACGTCTGCGTCACAATCGACACTTATTCATTATTACAACCGACACGTATTATGCTTTTTTGTAGTAATTATGTGTGACACACTATAGCACCACATGGCTAAGTGGTGTGCATTAATCATGTGAACACCACATGGCCATGTAGTGCCACACATATAGTACTAAAACGAGACTATCTGATTTTATATCATTCCTATTAAAAGGGGTGCAAATTAGAATTCCATTAAAAAATCGTGGGTTTAGTTCCATTGGTGGAAATTACAATTGGTTCTCGTCCAAAATTTTGCTATTTTCATAATTCTCGACAAAAACTGACAATTCGTAATTACAGAATTATTTTTGGTTTGTTTCCATAAATCGCCCCTTCTTCCGATCTCAAGCCCTAGGCAGCAAAGACGCGTTACCCTTTCGTTTACTTATCGCGCTTATCAGAGAGGCAGTAGCGATTTCAGTTTTCAGTTTGAAAACTTCTAAAACCCTGCCCTAGCCGTGTACAGCCTTGCCGGTGTTCTTCCGGTACTCTCAGTTTCTATTCCGGTCTCGTTTAGGCCTCACCTTCTTCTTCGTCGGCCATTCAGCATTTTCTCAGCTAAAGCACATCCAATGGAGACGCCAGCAGCAACTCTAACTGCAGCCGCTCAAGCTTCCAACACAACAACCAAAACAGTCGACGCCTCATTGTGGTGGGACCCCTTCGATTCCCTGCTTGCTGACCTTGAAAACGCCTCCCTCGCCTCCGAATTCCCCCCTTCTTTGGTAATTTATGTGTACTATCACCTGTGACTTGTAATTGCTAGCCGGTAATTGCTAGCCGTTAGTGAGAGGCCAAATGAATTTACTGAAACATAGCTTCAACATGTCCCTTTATGTAGACCGGACTTGGCCCCCTTTTTATTATTTAATTTAAAATTGTAATTCAGACATCTTGCAGAATTTAACGGCTGGGAGTGAGACATGAGCACAAGAATTTGTCTGAATGTTGAAGCGGTTAAAGAGGAAAAATTGAATGATATAAATACTGTTTAAATTACATGTGCATCTGTGCTTGTTTGTGGTGCTGTGGTAACAACTGAAATCGGATGTATATATTCAGGAAAAGAAGTTGAAGGACAATCATGCATGGATGTTGGACACAGTTTCTCTGTTTAAACCGCTAAATGCAAAATCAAAAGAAGCACTGGAGGCACACAAAATAAAGATCGGTTCTCATGAGTTGAGTATACAGCCTGGTCTGAAAGATGTTGCCCTCAGGATCAGTTCTGTCCTGGTGAAATTTCTATTTGCTCCCTTTTTAATTCAGTTGGCTTCGGTTTAATTTGTGAATTGAGATGTATTTGTGAGCTTCTTCTATCTTGCACATCTAGTTTACCTACTTTTTCCCCCTATGAATATAATAACTTGACCTGCTTTGGTATCAGTGTTTAGATGAGGTGCAGTCATATATTATAGTCAGAAGATCGATTAAGCATAATGTTGCCCAATTTGATGCTACACGCCCGGATATTCTTGATTTGGTTAGTACGTCTTCCTTGGAGCAATGCCATAGACATGAGTATATATGAACTCGGTTTCTATTATATTCTATTGTTCTCATTTTAATCTTGGAATTAATGAGCCTACTTTCCCATGAATAATGGTTGTTATTATTATTGTTAATTTTCTTCCTTTTTTTCCCCTGCAAAGCTTATATGGTCTACAATTAACATCATTGGCATCCCATGGATAATGTTATTTAGCAAGTTAGTCCCCATTCACAAAACATTTCTATTTAAAAATAGAAATGGTTTTTATGGAAATAAATGGTGGAGATTTGTGTAGTACAGGTGTGTCCCATGAAATATATGATGGTATGACCAAATTTTATTTTTTAAATAGAAATGGTTTGTCACACGGGGACTAATAAAAGCGTGCCACTGGATGAACACTTAGTGATTGTTTCCTGAAGTTTTTTAGCCTGATTATCATGCCCTTAGTGGTAATATTTTATTCTTCTAAAATTTAATTTGGCCTAACTTTTAAGTTTAAATTTCGTATCTTCCATCTTTGGATGTTACTTTCAATGCAAAATCTTAGGACCCTATATCTATGGGCAGGAAAGTTCATGTTATGTTACACTTTATGATGCAACCCGTTCATATTTTCTCCAAAATTCATGCACCGATGATCACTGCTGCAGTGCCAAAACTTCCCCCGCCCCCCAAAAAAAAAAAAAAACACGATGCCCTAACCATTAGTTAAGATGTGTTTCGTTGTTATTAATCTGATATTGATATCTTTGTTGCTTAAAACAGTCTATTTGCCTTTACAGCTAATAATGTTTTATTGCTTCTTTGATTCATTCCTTTCAACTTTCTGTTTAAAGGTGATGCTTGAATACTATGTAGAAAGGCAATGTCTGTTGAAATGCACGAGGCAGATCCTTATGCATGCTTGTAAGACTCTTAACTTTTTATTTCATGTCACATGAATCATGCATGCAACCAAATATATGAAACATGCACTTGCTATTACGCGATCTATATTCTTCAGAAAAAGGGGGGGTTGTCTCCCAATTTATAAATCAATCCATTCACATGCACACTGTGGGGCCTCTAATATCAGCTACTGCACAATTTCAACTCGTGAAGTAAATATTGATGGGAAAGTGTTTGAAGGCTTTAGGTTTCTCAGCCATTCCTTTGTTGCTATACTTAAACCAGAAGGCTTGGCTGTTTGCAGTGAATAGTATTATCAGCTTTGGATTGGATGTTTACTTACCTTTTAATGGAATATTACATTATTTTTAGCTTCCAAAAGGTTAATTTAGTATTTTTCTAAATCTGCATAGTTTGTTAACGAATTTTGATTTACAATTTGAATTGAGATGCATAACCAAGTTTATTTTGAATTGAGATGCATAACCATGATTTTGGAAGGGGTATAGGATAAAAGGGAAAAAAGAGAGGAAAGTGATAAAAAAAGAGAAGAAAAAGTGGAAGCAGTAATTGGGAAAGGAAGGAGAAGAAATTATAAAAAACCTTTCCTTCTTTTCTCTTCTGTCCCTTATCTCCCGGACAAGAAAGACTCTGGAGCATGCAGATGGATTCCCACATTTTTTTTCCTTTGTATCTTCTTCATTTGTTCCTTGTATAGGCTTTTTTCCCCCGCCCCACCACCTCCAATCCTGTGAATGCATTGGAGATGCTCTTACTAGTATTAAGGTTGCATGTTTAGTTGCTATCAATTGGATGAATGATAATGGCACACTAAATCTCAAACTTACGATTGTTGGCTGATTTTAAGTTAACCTATAGGCTGAAGCAGAGTCCATATCCCTACTTCTAAGTTGACTCTTTGTTTTTTTTCTATTCCGCTTTAGTGCATTTTTTACTTGCTATTCTGTTGAATGCATTACAGCAATAAAATTGTCAGGCAATGCAAATTCATTTTACGTTAAGCGTATACTTGGTCAGAAAAATTGATCAGAGATTAGAGCTGTGGGGCTTTTCCTCTTTTATTTTATTTTTTATTATTATTTTTTTTTGGGGTTAGAAATTTAGAATTTAAATCTTATTTGAAGTTCAAGGCGGTCTATAATAGTCCAACCCCTGGTTAGCATTCTATTTCTATCTCAAAATAGAAATTGGTCAAACCAATCATGTCCACACATTTCACGGGGCGTACATATACTAAACAAATCTACGATACTGGTCTAATTCTCTTTCAGAATAGGAACAGAATTGTAATGGGTCGTAAATCCTTGCAGGATATTTGGTTTTATTCAGTATCTTTAAAAAATAGAGAATCTTTACATCAATACAGGAGAATTAAAGCATATGGTAGATCTGGTACATGATTTTCAAGAATGGTTCACTTTTGCAGAAATAGCTGACGGAGGGGTGGATATATACTTTATATTATTCAAATTAAAAGAATGTTATAGTATTCAAATCAAAAGAAATCCGAAAATGGATAAAAAGTTATCAATGTATGAATTCATAAAGTCATTTTAAGTTTATAAGATGTATTCATGTACCTTCAATAAAATTTGGGTTCCATTTTGTTGTATGCACATATCCTAGCTTCCTAGGGAAAAAGGATTTGACTTCTAGATATGCACTCAACTCAATGCCTCCTGCCTCCTGCCTAAGTTGAAGCAATAGTTCATTGATACAATCTTTTCTTTCCAAATCATTTCCTATTTCATGGTATTTGCATTTGTTTTATTCTTCATTGCTTTTATTTAATTACAGACTAATGTTTTTATGCATTAATGCTGATATGTTAGTGCAGTATATCTTGGAAAACAGTCGGAAGAAGGGTCTGGTGTGTCGGAGGAGGCTCATAGGTTGATTTCTGATGGATTTGAAAGTAAATTATTTTCTGTCTTCGAGGACCTTCTATCTGCCAACTATCCTGAGCAGATGGTAAGTACATTTTGAAGATTTATACTCACTATTGTCTCTCTAGTTTCTAGAGTTTCACCGTAGCTTATTTCTTGTTATGTTGCATGCTATATATCTATATCCTAAATCTGAACATGGATTTGAGAATGTGCTTCTCAGGACGTTGACCTCTACACTCTATGGGCCGAGGAGATTCTTATCGAAGAGAATTTGATCCTGGAAGTTCTTTTCCTTGCTTATTATGAGTCGTTTTGTACTTGTGATGCCAAATGCTGGAAAAAATTGTGTTTGCTTTATCAGGTAATTCTCTATTGATGTGATTTCATTTGTCATCATCTTTTTCCCCCTATATTTTACGTTATGCTCGGATCAATTTCAGGATGTCATCACTGGAGATCGGAAGAGCTTTGGTAAATTGGCAATATCACCTGAAGCTGTTCGTTTTATCTATCATGTGAAAGTCCAGCTCCTGCTTATTCTCATAGAGGCGCTGGACCTGGAAAACCTCCTTCAAATGGTCCATGATGAAACCCCATTCAGGTTTGAGCAACTTTAGTTTCTTTTTTCTTGGTCATCTATTCTTGGATTGCATCGAAAATTTAATTTTTCAATTTGGATTTGTAAAACAGCCTTTTGCATATTAGATGAAAAAACTTTTGGGAAAGTGAATTAACGAGGAAATGACTTATAAAAAACTTAAGAAGGCATGGAGTAAAACAGATAGATGACAAGATGTGGAGTTGTGGATTGTTGGGGTTAGAAGGAACAGGAGGTGCCTGAGGGGAGCAATTCATAAGCTTGAACTCTGGCTGCTGAGTTGGGACCAAGCAGTATGGTGTTACAGATTGCTCTGAGACAGGAAACGCAGCTCATGAAGGAAGTGTACTTCTGCCTGGGTCTTGAATGGAATTGTAAAGTGGGGAAAAAAACTGAAGAAAAGTCTGCAGAAATCAAGAAGAAAAATTGTTTGTCAGCAGAAGAAGAAAAGTTGGTTGTGTTTCTTAGCTGTGTTTGGACTAAAATGGATTTAAAAGACTTTGGAGTTAAATGGACCTTTGTTCTTAAATTTTATAAGTAGTAGATAGTTTTTCATTGGGCATTTGACTTTCTATTTTGAAAGGGGCCCACTTGTTAGGTAAATAAAATAAATTTTTTTCTCTGGTAAAACTTATCAAAGAAGTTCTACTATCCCATCCCCACACCCAGTGGTCTGCTTAATTTTAAAGAAACGGCTGCTCCTTAAGTTTGATCTACATATAATTATTTTTGTTATGCAACAAGTACACACAATTTATTTTTCCTATACTAAAACAAATCAACAAATGGGAGGCATGTTAGTGACAGAACTTTTGAAATTCCATTATTGACATGTCGAACACGTATCCATATTGGTTCTTCATAGAGAATAGTTGACAATTTTTATTGGATGTGCAGCTTTCAAGATATTTATAAGGAAAGAAGAAACTACAGCAGTAATTTTATAAGTCTTGAAATAACGCAGATGCTATATTGTTGCCTGACATTTGTTTGTCGTTTTTTGTGTGGTCCGCTCTACCTTTTACATTACACAATTTCTTAAGTAACAGTGCAACCAGCAACAAATTGTTGCTTCACATTTGTTTTGCCTTGTGTACTTGTCACGACAATTGTTAGCCGTAATTTTAGCGTGAAACCCATAAAACACTACTAAATTATCCACTGCTTGCTTCACTCATTTGTTTTCTATTTCATTCAAAATAGAAATAGAAGACTAACCTGGGCAAAGAAAATAGTGAAAGATGAGGTAGCAACATATCCCTTGGACCAATACCTACTCTTGAACATTAGCCTTCGTCCTTCACTACAAGCTTAAGCTGAGATCAAAAGGTGTAACACTGGTTGTTGGACGCCTAATGATGGCCAGGGGGAGTTATTGGTCTGGTCCTGCTTTACTACACATATTCATTTCTGGACTTTGGTTGAGGGGCGCTATTCTATTGAAGGTTTAACGTGTGTGTAATTTGCTTGTGGAGGTTCTACTTCTGTCAATAGTTATTGTGTGTAAAGGAAAAATGTTATAAAAGAGGGGCATCAAGTTTGATTCTTAAAGAAGTTGAACTTATTAACCAACGAATAGTGGTTTTTTTGTACTATTGGCCTTTCACTTCGACATAGATATGTAGCTTCTTTTGTTTTCCCTTCTCCAGTCATAATATCTGCCATTTTTACTCAGGCAGGGTTCTGTTGCTTTTTCTGTAACTGATGTTCAAGAAATGGATTCAACCATATCACGTGTCAGTGCTATCGAGACCAAAGAAGCAGGCCCTCTAATTCTTACTTGGGCAGTTTTTCTCTGTCTCATTTCTTCTCTTCCAGAAAAAGAGGAGACTAATTTGCTGATGGTACATGTTCTATTAGAATGTTCGTATAAAAAAAACTTGCCTCTGTTTTTCTGAAACTATATGTTTTCATTGCTGTTTTTATCTTTCTGACTTGTACCAGGAGATCGATCACATTAGCTATGTTCGTCAAGCTTTTGAGGTTTCATCTTTGAGTTATTTCCTTGAAATTCTTGAAAGTGACATCTTGAAGGATTCTGATGTGAGTAAAATCACCCTTGACTGTTGCAAATGTATATAGGTGTCTAGTTGCTGGTCTTTTCTTCACTTGTATCTCTCTGCTGAAAGCTTCCATTTTCTTTGTATTCTCATTCCATTTTAATGCAAAGTTAGTTTGGCTATTGTCGTCAAGTATGATTGTTCCTCGCTCTTCCGATGATCAGGGTAGTGCAGGTTACCAAAGTGTGTTAAGAACATTTGTGTCCGCATTTATTGCATCTTATGAAATAAGTCTTCAGGTAAATTCACCATGCAAATAATTTGCAAATAATTGTTTGTGACAACAAATTTACTCCACTTTTTCAATGCTGCAGTTTGAGGATAAAAATCTAAAAGTTATTCTGGAAATCCTTTGCAAAATCTATCGAGCAGAGGTTTGGATAGCGGATCATCTTGTGATATCAAGAAGCATCATTTCCTCCTTTTTTTTTTAAAAAAAAAAATTATTATTTTATTTTTTTAAAAAAAGATAAATGATCTGGTCCAGGAGTCACTTTGCATTCAGTTCTGGGACAAGGAGAGTTTTGTTGACGGTCCTATTCGGTGCCTTCTTTGCAACTTAGAGGGTGAGTTTCCATTCAGGACTAGAGAACTTGTGCAGCTCTTGTCAGCCCTTGCTGAAGGAGCTTGGCCTGCAGAATGCGTGTAAGTGGCAGTTGGCATCTTTTTATTCTCAATTTTTCTCACCCTTGCAACTAGATCTTTACAATTTAGGATTATGAATTCTAGTGCATGATATGAATTGAGATTTGGGAAAACACATCTATGATTTAATTAACCGAATGATACCAATAGCTGCTATCCAGAGCACTTATTTGGGAATATTGGACAATGGGATGGTGAGGTTGCTCAAGAAAGGAACTAAAATAAATAGTTTGAGTTTCAATTGGAGCATAACATGGGCTGTCCAAAAAAAACGTAATAAATACAAAGAGTTTGTTAGTTTTGTTTATTCTTTGCTCTCTATAAGAAAGAGGCACTATATTTGAATTCTCTTTTTTAGTGCATAGGCATTGCTTATTGGAATTGCATGTGTTGATTTCAAAACCTACAGAATGCGATAACTAAAAAAAGCCTTTTAAGAGAGATGTTTGATTTAGGGGTTGTTTGAACCTCTTAATTTTTTCCATTTATGCATTCACCTACCATGATTTGACTATTGATTTGACAACTACTCAATAATCACCACACATTTCAAACTTCAATTAAATCTCCACCACTCATTTTCACTCATTATAAATTCCCTTTATAAATTGTAAAAATAAAGAGCTTCAAACAAGCTCTTAGATTTTTGAGAATTGATTTTGTGAAGAAGTGATTTTTTTGGGAGAATGTGTGGTTGAAAAGTGAGGAAAATTTCGAATTTACGTGTAAGATTATTTTAATGGATAAATGCGTGGTCGAAAATGGGGCCCCATATGGTTTTGATTTTTGTTGGAATTGATTTTGTGAAAAGTGATTTTTTGAGAGTGTGTGATTGAAAAGTAAGGAAAAGTTACAAATCTACGTGCAAAGTTATTTTAATAAATGAATGTGTGGTTGAAATGAGTTTGAGTGAGAATTGATTTTGAGAAAATCAAAATCAAACGGACCTTGAGTTTGAGTAAGAATTGATTTTGAAAAATCTAAATCAAACCAATCCTAAGTTATGCCCTCCAATATAATGCTAGTATTTGGCCAAAATGCTAGCATATATTGTTTCTGAAATTGCCATCTAATGTACGCTGTCACTTCTAAAACAGATTTCATTTTCTCCATAAGTCAGTTGGATTGTCATCTC
>CAVNYN010283943.1:0-18178 GCA_963692815.1 Nyctanthes arbor-tristis | reverse complement strand
CAAGTCGTGGATGGCTGCCCTTGAAGTCAAATTCGCCAGATTCCACTCAAGATCTAGGAATATAATATTAATCTCTCTGTTTTATATACAATTTTTTATGGATAACTGCTATTTTCTTTAGGTGACTTTCGAGGAATCCAGTAGGCACAATCTTGAGTATCTGCCTATCTGGTGGAGCAAGCAACTAGCGGATTTTAAGCTTAAAAATATATACTATTACAAACTCTTCTTCATCATTAATGCAGATTTGGTCAACATGAGATTCAGATTATAGTTTTTTTTTTTTTTTTTTGGGTGTATTCGTCTTTGGTTTTTCTCTACATGCTTCCCAGCATCAATATCACATGATACAATCAATTGCATACATCTGGTAGAAGAACTTTAGCTCTCTTCATGGCTCGGTTGGTATGTGGACGCCGATGCACCTGCAGGGTTTTTGGCGGTTTGGTGTGTTGCCTTCTTGTCTTCCAGATATACATGTTTGTTGTACGGGTTTCTGTGGAAGTAGGGAACTTAAAGCGGAATATGCTTCCGAACTTCCACCCTCTCCTTCATGAAGTGGTGCAGGTAGAGCAGTTGATCCTTCTCCCACCATTTGGACTTAGAAATCCAGAAAAGGTGAACTTCTTTGAGGAGTTCCTCAATGAGTCCTCGTTACTTAGGAACATATTCTTCCCAGATCATACTTTTTTTGTTGATACTATAGATCCGAGAAGAGATCCTAAAAATGGTAGCTTGTACCATTACCCGGCGCGTAAATGGTTGGATGCTGATGGAAATCCTATTCAGGCTCATGGGGTGGCATTCTGTATGATGAGAAGTCAAAGACTTATTATTGGTATGGCGAGAATAAGGATGGTCCTACATATCGCGCCAGAGGAACTGGCACAACACGTGTTGACATTATTGGCGTTAGCTGTTACTCTTCGAAGGATCTGTGGACATGGAAAAACGAAGGGATTGTGCTAGCCGGGGAAGAAACAAATACTAGTCATGATCTCTACAAGTTTAACGTGCTGGAGAGACCTAAAGTGATTTACAATAGAAAGACAAGTAGACATGTGATGTGGATGCATGTCGATGATGCAACCTACACCAAAGCCTCAGTCGGTATAGCAGTTAGCGATTCCCCAACCGGCGCCTTTTAGTATCGTTACAGCATAAGGCCTCATGGATTCGACAGCCGAGACATGACAATTTTTAAGGACGATGATGGAGTTGCGTATCTAATATATTCTTCGGTTAGGAACAAGGAGCTTCATATTGGTCCACTTAGCGAAGATTATCAAAATGTTACAGATGTTATGACCAAGGCGCTTGTGGGACAACATCGCGAAGCTCCGGCTCTGTTTAAGCACCAGGGGGTTTACTACATGATCACGTCGGGTTGCAGTGGTTGGACACCGAACGAGGCACTGGTACACGGGGCAGCATCCATGTTGGGACCATGGGAAACTATTTGGAACCCTTGTATTGGAGCTAATGTTGTTTTCCGGATTGCTACATTTTTCGCTCAAGGTACGTTTGTGCTGCCGATGCCCGGTGGGATTCCGGGGTCGTTTATTTTCATGGCGGATAGGTGGAATCCATCAGATTTGAGAAACTCTAGGTATGTGTTGCTGCCCTTAACTGTGAGAGCAACACAAGAATGGTACAATGGACTTCCACCGAAGACGAGAGTGTCTATCTTTTGGCATGAAAAGTGGAGGCTCCCTCAAAGCCCCAAAGAGGATCTTAACTTTGAGTAATTTATCTTTTGAAATTTCTTGCAATTTCCTCTTTGCTTAAATGCCATATTCGAAGGGAAAAATTAAATGACACAACTTCAAATTATGTTGCTTTGTGGATCATAAGAGAAATTGATATTTCTTGATCCTTTCTTTCCAAATATTCCTATGAATTTGATTTGTAAATGTACAACATCGCAACAAGCAATAGTAATAAACATTCTTTTCAGTCACTTTGTTCAATTATTAATCTCAACATTCCTAACTCTCAAAAATCAAATACAAATTCAACTCAAGCTCTCACCTGGTTAAGGAAGAAAGACACTGTATTTAGCACAGCAACAGCCTTGGGATTTGAAGGAATCAAGTTGAAGACATGATCTTCCCCCTCGGTCTCGAAAACTTCTGCAATGCCAAGCCATCCGCTCTTATGCAGTGCCTCTCTGTAAAGATATCCTCTGTCCCTCAAAAAGTCTAATCCAGCAACAAAGATCAGACCCCTGTCGCACTCGAGTTTTGAGAGTTTCAGATCCATACTGGGATTCACCAAAGGATCATCTAATCCTTTCGAGTTTGGATATGCATAAAGCCAAGCTTTCTTGTAGGTATTCCTCACATTCTTGAATCCTTTTGCAGTTTCATTCCCAATTGGCTTCTTTCCTAAGAAATAGGGACAGTTCAGAAAGATCCTAGTGAGTTTCAGACCATATATTGTACCTCCCAAACCCATCCGCATCGCCATTTTATGTATGATATTAGCTCCTGCGCTATCTTCCGATCTCAAATAAACTCTGTCAAAATCAGCAAAATCACTGATCCAACTATCACCACCATTGACTTTACTATGAGAAAAAACCCATTCAAGTGCAAGCCATGAATCTTCATAAGCAACCGGCAGAGGATGCTCCGGGGCCAATCTGTATTCAACAGACACAGCGATGACATTAGCCTTCGCCACAAGTAAATTCAGATGGTCGTGGTCTAACGGAGAAAATGCAGATTCTATAAGAAAAGCGCCCCCGTGGAAGTAGACCAGTATCGGGAGTTTATCTCCAGCATCTTTTAGAAGGAAAATCCTAGCTGACACATTGAGCTGTGGTGATATTGTAATGTCTCTAGATCGGACACCAGTAGTTTGGTCAACTGATGGTGGCATTCTCTGTGTTCCTATGAATCTTTCAATCGTACCGTTTTTGTACACACGAACGAAAGGATAGATGTCGTACAGTAGCGGATTTTTGGAGTTTGTAACAAATAGGATGATGGTTGAAAGGAAAAGAATGATCAGCATCAAGATTAAATGGATGATACAGCTCCTTCTGGACATTGTGGACCTTTTGTGGATTCTGAGATGGATGGATTGAGATATAGGAGAGACTGGTTTAGAATAGGTAAAGATTCTTCTTGTTGACTTACCCTTAAGTCATATTGATTTATTATTACTCTTTTTTTTTCTTCTAATAATTAACTGTTGTATTATTAGCTCATTTTATTTATGTAAGCCAGGAATTTGGATTTTTGGAGCTCACACAAGTGAGTGATTTCATTCCAGAATGTGATATATATACATATATATATACACACACACACACACATGCACACTGTACAATCTTTATCCAGGGAGCAAAACAGAATACGTCCTACCACACTAATCCCTAAAATCTGGGGCCAAAAATTCGGCATGTGTACAACCATTTTGTTTGTATATGAGCTATGTAATTACAGAATAGTTGAAGTACTAAACAAGTAAATAATTAAAAGACTATACAAAATTGTTGTTCACAGAAACACGTTTACTCAACCTTTTCCAATATCTTTAGTTGTGCTGTGTACAGTCAATTGTTTACCCTTTTATCAAAATCATCTCAAGGTTAGCTGCTAGTTGACTATGAAAGATTCAAGGTGCTGGGTGGAAGCCTTGAATCGTGTTAAGAAATCAAGAGGCGGTCCAAATTGGCGGGTTCTTAAAGCTTTAGATCGACCTGGACATGAGTGGCAAATTTAGGGACCTGAAAGTGCAATTTTTGGCAGGAGGAAAGGGATAACGATGCGGCCATACATGGAGGAAGCTTGCAGCCGCAAGCTAGACGAAATTCCCGTGTTAGAGCAATATCATTCTGCGGCCGCATCAAACGCATAAGCCCTCTGGTCAAGGCTTAAGAGTTGTAGTACAACCGCTTGTGTTTGAATCTTTGTGGCTGCACCTGTATGTAGTACTAACTTTCACCCGTGCTGTGTACGGGTATATTAATATGATAATATATAATGAAGTAAAACATAACAACGTAGCGTGAAAAAAATAGGTCTTGCAAATTTATTGGGGTAACGGACACGGATAAGTTAAGAAAGTCATTCATATTTGTTTTTTTTTGTTACAAATTTCGAATCACCTTTTTATATATGTTTTAATTGTTGGCTTCACATCTTAATCATAAATCAATATTTTCAAATCGGGGATGTTTGTAACATTAGATGCTGCTAAATAGAACTATTCATGGCTAGATACTGATTTCTTTAAAAACAGTCTTCACATGTGATTACTATTGACTCTTATTAATCGTCATAGCATAAGAAATAACCAAATGAAACTATTTCCTTTCAAACTTGAATGGCACTGTCACATTTTAACACCAACCTTTAATGTCAACTCACAACGCATCTAAACACTTGACACGGATTAAAATTCAGTAGAGTAAATATTTACCAACAATGTTTGGCTTTTTAAAGATGAATTTGAAATTAAAATTACAAAATCAATTACACGTACTAACGTAAGAACTAAGAATAAGCAAAGTACTGGACAATCTAAGTAAAAATTGATAAGGCATGGTTAGTGTTTTTTTTTTTTTTAAAAAAAATCTTTATTTTAGAAAAAAATAAATAAATAATCTGGTAAAGTTAGAATTAACAATAATCCAACTTAAAATATATTTAATTAATAGAGTAATTATTATTATTCTATTGGTTAAACTACAATTTGTGCACTAACTGACCCCAAAAAAAAATATTATTAGGTTAAATAAATTTTAGTTAATATAGAGTAATAACTATTAATTATACGTGGTAAAAAAGAAAAAAAGAAAAACCGTGTGCATTGTTGTAATGAAATAGATTGAAATCTATATATTAATTAATCTACTTAAGTGGCGGACATTTTTTTTCCGCATTTGGGCTAGTTCTATAAGCTAATAACCAGTGATGCCAGCAATGCCATATATGGTCTGGCGTAATTTTAGTTCTTCATCGGGATAGTTTGGTAACTTTCACCATTGCCAAAATATTCTTTTTTCCCTTCACTCCCGATTTGTCCAATTTCATGATTCCCGTGAATTAGTTAAAATCTTTCCATTTTTTCTTCTCTCAGTCCCTCATTATACTCTTGGTTGGAATCGTATATTGCTTCGTAATTGATTCGATCTTCTCAATTCCTCCCATCTCTTTCCATTTTGCAATTGAATCGCACATCTTCCCTTTAATTTCGCCTCATCGTCCCAATATCCCTTCATTATTTTTGCAATAGAATTGCATCTCTGCCATTCTATACTTTTGCTTAGATCTATAGTGAACCTAATATTCTTTCATTCTTTTTTCCCATAATAAATTTCCCAAATTACAAGGGATTTTTGCTTTTACATTTCTGCCTAGAAAGCTAGTTTCTTATGCATTCGTTGCACGGTATTTTTTCTTCTTCTGCTTTATTGGTTTTCCTAATCCATTCTCAAATATCCAGAGAGTTTGGTCTAGATTCTCTGGAGTTACGTAATAAAAAAAAATCCACACCATCTGTACAGATGATAGTTCTTAATGCAATTTCATTACTTGCTAATTACATGGGTTCTGACATAGAATGCTCTTAACTATTGCCAGTTGTTACTGAATCAAAGTATAGATACTGGGTGATTCGTTTGTTGTTACTACATAGCTGAATAGTCTTGCAAATTGACTTCTATAATTTCCCACCCAATGTGATGTGATTTTTATTTTATTTTATTTTATTTTTTTGGGAATTCGTTGACACTTCTTAAAGAATTCAATGTATGATAAAATAGGCCCAGTTTTAAAACTTGTGCTGTGTAGATGCATACTGCAGCCATATTCCAATTTTATTAAAGATTCAGGATTATGTTTAATTTCTTCAAGATCATCAAAAGTCATGTCTAAGCAGTAGTTCATTGCATGTGTTGATAACACTTCTTGCATTTGTGGAAATGTAGAAAAGTATGTGAAGTTAGCAGAGTATCAATGATATATGCTGTCTGTTTTTTGCAGATTGAATTGAACAACAATGAAAGAGCTTTAAGAAAGAATGAATTATGTCATCCATCTAATGGAGTTGATAAGAACGAATTGTGTCATCCATCTAATGGAGTTGATCACTGCAACATTGCCAAAAAAGGAAAGCCTATTATCTATTGTAGTAAGTAGCTTAACTAAATATATTTTGAAGTGATTTCTGTCAAACTTTCATAATATTGGTGGTGATTGTACTGGCTGTAGCTTGCATTTCTGTTGCCTACTTTCTGAATTTTAATTAGCATTTCAACAATGCATTTATATATGGGATTTTCAAATTGTTCGCACTTCATGTATGTGGGATTTTCTGTGAATGAAGCTCGCTGATGATTATCAAGTTTTGATAATTGATCAAATCATCAAGTTTTGTTGTCGGCAATTAATTGGGCTTATTCTAACAAGTAGTTCTCTTATAATTTTTTTACCCAAGCAAATCATTTACTTTGTTGAATGTCTCGATTGGTATTTGATTTCACGTTTTGATTTTATTATTTATGTAGTGCTTTGATTTTGGTTAAAAGAGTGGCTTTTGAACTTCTTCATCCTTTGGTTAACAGCTAGGCTATAAAAATGTAGGCGCAACTCTAAAGCTAACTCCAGGTTTGATTAGGTTGAAGGAGCACTCAAAAAACTCAAGAGCTTTATCTTCTGCATTCTCTCAAACCTACTTGCCTACCAAATGATAATACTCATAACGGGTTGATGGATAAATTCCACTACATAAGCAATTATTTCCGGCGAGTTCTGTCTCTATCTCCAAGAGGACCATTGAAATCTTTGCAAGTTCGCAAGAAAGTTTCAAGTTTTTTGTTGGCCCCCCAGAAATGGGACATAAATCCTATAGAAGTAATTTTTTTTTTTTTTTTTGGAGGGGATTTGAATTCATTTTCTATTTTTCTAACAGTATTGATATTAGTTTGAATTGGAAGTTATATATTTGAGCTCAATGGGTTTCAAAGCAAACCAACAAAATCAGGTTCAATAATAATTTTATCAGTCTAAAATTCTTTTATTCGTCACCATCAAGAAATTGTTTATTGACCAATCTATGATTCATGGATGTCATTAGAGTCATAACCACTCAAAGATATCTTAATTAGTATATAGGTCTTTTATTCTTCACCATCACAATAGGTTCGAGATCGGAAGAGCAAAGACTTTTACTTTCCACTTTCCACATAAATATTGCATATCATCATATTTTATTTTTTATTTTTTAAATATTGCTATATTTCAATAGCTTATTGAAAGTTTATATATGAAAATGAAATTCTTTTTTTATTTCAATATCCTCATTCGTCATATTTTGTCCATTTGGTAATCCATGTGCGACGAACGGGTGAAGGACTAGTTTTAGAAATACAGATTAAGTAATGGTTCCGATTATACTTCATCAATCAAGTAGAGTAGAAACAATAACTTACTTATGGATTAAGTAGATACATCTCACAAAGAAAAAGTATCGAGAAAAGTAAAATAAAAAAAATGAGAAAGAGAGTAATCAGAAGAAATCGAGACAGAGATTTAAGAGCATAATTTTTAGACTCTACCCAGTCATTGACCCGACTAGGGTATTAGGTTAACGAGACGTTGATTTAACACTATTGGTCATTGGTTTGTTGGTCATTGTTAATTTAAAATTCTCTTGAGAAAATAATTCTCTAGTCAAATTCAAATGGATAGTACTATATGTATTTTAGCGGACTGGCTTCCACAAAGCCCCAAAGAGGATCTGTAACTTTGAGTAATTTTTTTTTTTACATTTCTTGCAATTATGCTTTAATGCCATATTTCAAGGGGAAAATTAAAATGACAGAACTTCAAATTATGTTGCTTTCTAGATCATAAGAGACTTGGATATTTCTTGATCTTTTCTTTCTAAATATTCTCATGAATTTTATTCGTAAACGTACAACATCGCAAAAAGCAGCAGTAACAAATATTATTCTCCATCAGTATGTTCAATTATTAATCTCAACATTTCTAACCATAACTGGAGAATGAGAATTTAATAAAATCCAAATTCAAATTCAACTGTTCAAACATTTTGTTAATCTCCATAACTGTTGAAATCCAAATTCAACTCTCGCTCTCAACATATATATATATATATATATTTAAACCAAGGGGACGTTGGTGGAAGTTTTATGTTCCTACCTAGATCCCCCAACTAGTTTATATTAAAAAGAAAGGAGTACATGAGAGGGGGACTAGAGCCAAGACCTCCCAAGAACAAACAACTGCAAGTAAATAATTAACATTACAATGTAACAAGAACAGACACATCATACAAACAAGACAGGAAGAGTAGTGAACCTTTTGATTATTCTATGATATATAAGTAGAGGCTTCATGGTGGTTGTCAGTAACTCAAGAAGCTCTCACCTGGTTAAGGAACAAAGATATCATATTCAGCACAGCAACAGACTTGGGATTTGAAGGAGTCAAATTGAAGACATGATCTTCTCCCTCAGTCTCGAAAACTTCTGCAACGCCAAGCCATCCGCTCTTATGCAGTGCCTCTCTGTAAAGATATGCTCTGTCTCTGGAAAAGTCTATTCCAGGAACAAAGATCAAAATCTTGTCACACCCCAGTTTTGAGAGTTTCAGATCCATACTGGGATTCGCAGAAGGATCATCCAATCCTTTCGAGTTTGGATATGAACAAAGCCAAGCTTTTGTGAAGTTATTCCTCACAATCTTGAATCCTTTTGCAGTTTCATTCCCAATTGGCTTCTTCCCTGAGAAATACGGATAGTTGAGAAAGATCCCAGTGAGTTTCACACCATATACTGGACCTCCCAAACCCAGCCGCATTGCCATATGGTGTACGATGTTAGCTCCAGCGCTATCTCTACCCAAATAAACTCTGTCAAAATCAGCAAAGTCACTGATCCAACTATCACCACCATTGACTTTACTATGAGAAAAAACCCATTCAAGTCCAAGCCATGAATCTTCATAAGCCACCGGGAGAGGATGCTCAGGGGCCAATCTGTATTCAACAGACACCTCGATGACATTAGCCCTCGCTACAAGTAAATTCAGATGGTTGTGATATAATAGAGAAAATGCAGATTCTATGAGAAAAGCGCTCCGTGGAAGTAGACCAGTATCTGGAGTTTATCTCCAGCATCTTTAGGAAGGAAAATCCTAGCTGATACATTGAGCTGGGGTGCTATTGTAATGTCTCTGGATTGGACACCAGTAGTTGGGTCAACTGATGGTGGTACTTTCTCAATTAGCTTGAATCTTTCAACCGTCCGTTTTTGTACACACGAAGGGTAGGATAGAAGTTGTACAGTATCGGATTTCTGGAATTTGCAACTGTTGAGATTACCTACACGACGCTCTTCCGATCTACACAAGATTCTTGCAAACCTAAACCCCAAAAATCTCCCAAAGTGGTAGAAAAACAACTCCAAGCTTTGCTCCAACTCTCCCTGCTTGTTTGGTGTTGAGCTCAGATTAAGGACCACACATTGTGTACCGGAATCATGGCACCGTCTCCTTGGGGAATGGCAACCGGAGGCTCACTGGAGTTGTAAGATTTCACCGAATGCCACCCAACTCACTGCCTCCGTCCCTCTCTTTTGTCTTGCCAAAACCTAAGAAACAAAAGACAACAAATTGTCTTTTTTAAAATAGGAGAGACCCCAACGGTCAACACTTTCAAATTGGGTCAAAGAGTCAAAATAGTCCAAATGGATTTAAGTGAGCCACACTCACAGTAACTAATCGGATGATGATTGAAAGGAAAATGATGATCAGCATCAAGATTAAATGGATGATACAGCTCCTTCTGGACATTGTGAATCTCTGTGGATACTGAGATAGATGGATTGAGATATATAGGAGAGACTTGTTTAGAGGTAGAGATTCTTCTTGTTGACTTATCCGTTAGTCATATTTATTTTTTATTATTATACTATTTTTCTTCTTCTCCAATCAAACTTGTGTTAGTTACAATAGAAGCTTCTTCGGTTATTTCTGCAATTGCTATTAGTCAAGAATAACGCTTTTGACAGTTATCACTTCATTAAACTACACTATCTGCTCGGTCTCTGTTCCTTCGTCTTTCCTTCTTCTTCCTCTTTCTCTGAGATCTCTGAAGCTTGATTCTTAACTCTTCTAAATAATAAACTGCTGTAGTATCTAGGTAACTAGGTTACCTCATTTATGTATAGTCAATTGTTTACCCTTCTTATCAAAGTCATCTCAAGATTAGCTGCTAGTTGACAAACATTATAATTCAAGTGAAAACCTTGAAAGAACACGAGAACTAGACCCTGCCAGAAAATTAGAGTAAAATAGAGAAGCAAAAAAAAGCTGATTTCAAATGAAACACGCACTTTGATAGCCGAAATCTGTCATATGCCAAATTGATGGTCGAACGGTCAAGAAACGTTCTACTTAAGTAGTATTTTTCAACATTATACACTCATGTAATCTTATTCAATACTGTGCATCAAACATTTGTAAATAAAACACAGAACCAATGTGACAATAATCAAATCCAAATTTAGAGAGTAATGTGGAAAGTTAAAAGGTAAACTACAACTTTATTACTTGAGCCATTGTGTGTGGGTACAAGAAATAATAATACAACAAAATGAGATAACCAAGCGTCCCTGTGGTTGAGGATACAAAAAATAATAATACAACAAAATGACTAATCCTTTCCAGTGCTAACAATCTAAAAAGAAATGGTTGAAATCTTGAGGGATATAACACATAGTGAGGTGCAGGGCAGGGGAAAAAAAGGAACGTAGTAATTTTTTGGTTTCTACAATTTAATTTCTGTACTTGGTATCGCAGTTTTTGATATTTTCTTTTTCAGTTTTTCTTACTTTGGTTTTTATTTTGTGCATAAATTAATTTATCCACAATGCTTTGCTTTTCAAGTTTTTTTTTTTTCAATTAATTTCTGTTTTAATGACATAAATTTCCGTTCATACATATTCCATATGTATGCACGATTAGTTTAGTTTACATGATTATTACTTCTCAAATTCTGATGGCCAAACATATCAAGATTATAGACTTTCGAATACCAAATTCTTTCAATCTTCACATAGTAATACTTAAGTTAAAATGTTACATTTTCTTTTAACTTTCTAAAAATATATATACATATATATATATATATATATATATATATATATATTTTAATAAAAATGCATAAACAATACATTTTCTTTCAATTTTATAAATACATATATTTGAATAAAAAAATTTCATAACTTAGATATAATATGACGTGCATCAGGGGTGTAGTTAGAAGATGATGGAAAGGATGGCTGAAACTTGACGACCCTAATCAAGCTCACCCGTTGTTAAGGAAGGAAGCGAATGTTTCTAGCACAGCAACAGCCTTTGGATCTGAAGGATTAATCAAATTGAAGACGTGATCTTCCCCCTTTACCTCTATAACTTCTGCGGAACCAATCCATCCACTCTTATCCAATGCCTTTTTGTAATAAAATCCTCTGTCTCTCAAGAAATCTAGTCCAGCAACAAAAACCATCACTCTCTTGCAACCCAGTTTCGAGAGTTTCGGATCCATACTTGGATTCACCAACGGGTCGTCCAACCCTGTCGAGTTTGGATATGCATAAAGCCAAATTTTTTCAATGATATTTCTTTTAATTGGGCGTGACATTTCGTTCCCGATTGGCTTCTTCCCTGAGAAATGTGGACAATTGAGAAAAATCCCATTGAGTTTCACATTATTTTCAGGACTCCCCAGTCCTGCCCTCATGGCCATGTTGTGTGCAATGTTGCCTCCTGCGCTATCTCCGCCCAAGTAAACTCTGCCAAAATCAGCAAATCTGTTTATCCAAGCTTCCTGCCCTTTACCTTCGCGGTGAGAAAAAACCCAATTGAGTGCTAGCCATGAATCTTCATAAGCAACTGGTAATGGATGCTCCGGAGCCAATTTGTATTCAACTGATACCGCGATGACATAAGCTTTCCCAACAAGTAAATTCAAATGGTTGTGATATGTGGGAGAAAATGCGGATTCTATGAAGAAACCGCCCCCATGGAAGTAGACCAATACAGGGAGTTTACCGGCAGCATCATTAGGGAGGTAAATCCTAGCAGATACATTGACTTGGGGTGAAATCCTGATGTCTTTGGATTGGACACCGGTAGTTGGGTCGAATGATGCTGGAACTCTTTTGGTTCCTATGAATCTTTTGACCGTACCATCTTTGTGCACACGAACGAAAGGAAGAATATCATACAATATGTCTGCAGCGAATCCTCCAGAGAGTAAAGAAAAAGTGAAGATGGCGATCAAGATTAGGACAGAGTTCCTTCTCAACATGGTGTGACCAGCTAGAGACTGGGAGACAGAGAAGGATCGAAAGTTTGACGGGGTTGGAACTTGGAATTGATAGTAAAATTAAGAAAAAGCGGGACTCACCACCGCTTTAATCTCCGGGGTGAGAATCAGTTTATACTTACATAAAAATCTAAAAAATGAAGTCAGATAAAGGATGGTAAAGAGATAAAAAATGCGGATTACCTGCCAACTGTCATTCCTCAATTCTATTTATTTATAGTAATAGCAATAACCGCTCCTTGCTAACTGTCGATGGTTATATTAAGGAAGTTATTATGTTATGAAAATCCAAATAGTAGATGAGCGGATATTAGCTGATCATCGAATTTTCTCATTATTAAAGTTTTTATAGCTCAATATAAACTAGAGATATATTACTTGAAAGTTGCATTTACAGTGTGAATATATATGATAATTAATATATATATTTTTATATATAAAATATATAAATCATACATGAATCTCAACCAAAATTTGGGTAGTTGGTGCAAATGGGACTAAGTTATTCATCTTTAAAAAAAATATAAAAACATAAAATACAAAGAATAAAAAAAAAAGACAATTTTACATCCAAATGTCTTGTATCATATCATCCCAGTAATTACTAGTAGTTTTCGTATTCTTTGGGAGGAGATAATTAAGTGATGATTGAGTAAGTATTACTTAGTAGAGATTTCAATGATATATATATGTATATAATTTTGTGTTCTAAGTGACGCTTATACTTGAAATTTAAATTCGAAGTTTCACCACCCATTGCCTTTTATATCATGCATTCATCGCCTTTTATTACGTATTAGTACGTTTAAACACGCCTAAACTCAAGGTTTGGTCTCGACATTTTTCCACACATTACCCTTTTTAAAGAACACAAACACATAACACATATAAGAGGGAAGATTTATTTTTAGAGGCCAAAGTGTCCATAATAAGAACAAATCGCGCGCAAGAAACACAACCAATCGAAAATGCGAATAGAAAGTAAAACAACAGAACACACAATCTGGTTTGGTCCGAAGACCCCGATGGGTTCACAGCCCCAAAGGACTGCTAATCCCACCGTTGAGGCTCCACAATGGGATTCGGCCTCCTTCTACTAACAAAAGATCAAACCAAAGTGTCCAAGTGCAAACAAAGAATCAGAACCCCCAAACCTAGAGAAACCGTAACCCTAGAAGACATTTCAGAGCCTCACAAACAAATTCCCTCTCACTTGCTCGAACCCTAACCCAATCAAGATCAGGTACCACTCAGCGAACCGTAAACTTTCACCTAAGAAAGTTTATATAGAATTACAGAGAAAGGAAAATCACACAGAGGAACGAAATGACAGAATAATTGGAAACTCTTACTCTCTCTCTCACCCTAATCTAAAGACAAACAAAATATATCCTCCCGACGGACGCTTCAGATTAGAAAATTAGATCCAAGGGATAAGACGGCTTAACCCGGATCCGCATAGGATCCGCGAGAATAAAACGGGTCATGGGCTGGGCTGAATAGATGGGCTGGGCTGACACAAGTTATGGGCCACACTGTTCACAGAAACAATAATTTGTTAAGCTTCAGTATTATCTAGGTAACTGGGTTAACTCATTTATTTATAGTCCGTTGTGTAATTAGCCTTGTTATCAAAATCATCTCAAGGTTAGCTGTTAGTTGACAACAACATTATAATTCAAGTGAAAACCGTGAGAGAACACGAGAACTAGACACAACCAGAATAGAGTAAATCTCACTAACTTCTGTTACTTTAATGACATTTACAAAAAACAATGTTTAAATAGCTCTAATTAAGTCATAGAGGGACAAACGGATAAAAGAACAAATACAAGAAAAAATTTGATTAAAATAGAGAAGGAAAAAAAAAAAGCTGATTTCGAACTAAACACAATCTTGGATAGCCGAAATATGTCATATGCCGGTCAAATGGTCAAGAAACGGTCTGCTTAAACAGTATTTCTCAACATTTTATACTTTCTAATCTTATTCAATACTGTCCATCAAACCTTCGTTAAAAAAATAAAAAGTTAAAAATAAAAATAAAAATCAGAACCCTCGTGACAATAATCAAATCCGAATTTATTATAGAGTAATAAGGAAAGTTAAAAGGTAAACAATGAACAACAACTTTATTACTTGAGCCAACAGTGGATACAAGAAATAATTAATACAACAAAATGAGATAATCAAGCTCTCGTGTGGTAGACGAAAGCCAATGTTTTCAGCAAGCAACAGCCTTTGGATCTGAAGGATTAATCAAATTGAAGACATGATCGTCTCCCTTTGCCTCCGTAACTTTTGCGTACCAATCCATCCACTCTTTTCCAATGCCTCTCTCTAATAAATTCCTGTGTCTCTCAAGAAATCTTTTCCAGCAACAAAAATCATCACTCTCTTGCAACCCAGTTTGGAGAGTTTCGGATCCATACTTGGACTCACCAATGGGTCATCCAGCCCTGACGAGTTAAGATATGCATAAAGCCAATTTTTTTTCAATGATATTTCTCCTAATTGGGTGCCATTTAGTTTCCGATTGGCTTCTTCCCTGAGAAATGTGGACAGTTCAGAAAAATCCTATTGAGTTTCACATTATTTTCAGGACTCCCCACTCCTACCCTCATAGCCATGTTGTGTACAATGTTGGCTCCGGCGCTATCTCTACCCAAGTAAACTCTGCCAAAATCAGTAAATCTATGGATCCAAACCTCCTGCCCCTTAACCTTTGCAGTGAGAAAAAACCCAATTGAGTGCAAGCCATGAATCTTCATAAGCAATTGGTAGTGGATACTCAGGAGCCAATCTGTATTCAACTGATACCGCAATGACATTAGCTCTCCCAACAAGTAAATTCAAATGGTTGTGATATGTGGGAGAGAATGCATGCAGATTCTGTGAAAAACATGCCCCCATGGAAGTAGACCAATACAGGGAGTTTACCTGCAGCATTTTTAGGGAGGTAAATCCTAGCAGATACATCGAGTTGGGGTGAAATCTTAATGTCTTTGGATTGGACACAGGTAGTTGGGTCAAATGATGCTGGAACTATTTTGGTTACTATGAATCTTTTGATTGTACCATTTTTGTACACATGAATGAAAGGATAAATATCATACTATATGTCTGTCGAGTTTGCAGCGAATCCTCTAGAGTGTGAAGAAAAAGTGAAGATCGCGATCAAGATTAATAAGATAGAGTTCCTTCTCAACATGGTATGACCAGCTAGAGACTGAGACGCAGAGAAGATGGGAAGTTTGACAGGGATGAGTGGTTGAATAGAATTGTATAAGAGATTCTTGTGAGTTTGGTCGACCATTTACAAGAACCAAATGTTTGTGTTATATTAGTTGATCATTAGAAGACAAATTGTCTTCATGTATAAACTTTGGTATGTGCACTAATGGCTAACATGTCATGAGCATATAGATATATATGTTATATATATATATATTGTAATATGTAGGTCAACTTGGGATTCATCTTGTCACGTTGTGCTTATAAATTAGTCTATAATCTATATGATTTTTTGCCACTCTTAATTGTTCATTGACTCTTCTCATTATTAAATTTTTGATAGTTGAATATAAATTAGAAATACATTACAAGAAAGCTGCATTTGCAATGTGATTACATGAGAATTAATTTTTTGATCCTACATGAATCGCAACCAAATTTTGGGTAGTTGATGCAAATGGGGCCAAGTCATTCATCTTTTAAAAAAGAACAATAAGAATAAAAAAAGACAATTTTATAGCAAAAATGTCTTGTATCACGTCGTCCGTTACTCTAGTAGTTTTCGTATTTTTTGAGAGGAGATAATTAAGTGATGATGAAGTAAATATTCTGTGGCGGATCTAGAAACCTTTTTACCATGGATTGTAACAAAAAAATTAATTTGACTTAAGGTTTATTTGATTTTTTCTATATAATCTATATCTTAAAAAAGCTCTTATTCGAAATCGACCAGAGGGAGTAGTAGGAACTTTTCCACTCTCCTTCTAGGTTCAAGAGCATGAAAATTTTTGACCCGTGCCCGCCCGCACCTGCATCCGCCCATGTAAATATTACTTAGTAGAGATTTCAGTGCTATACATATCAGAGTGAAGATTTATTTTTAGAGGACGTATATCCAAAATAAGAAAAAGTCCACGTTATCCTTAAAATTGGGAAAAAAAAAAATTAGGGAAGGATGGGTAAATTTGTAAATTAATTTTTCTTAGTGTAAACGTCAACTTCCACAACCGTTTCTTGAACATGATCCACCTGGCCTGCCGAATCAACCGTTTGGCGCCACTTTTCCCTTATATTTTCTTTCCTTCTTTCTTGAGATAGCAAAACAAGAAACCCATCATTTATTAATTTAATCTCAAAATCAAGAAAATAGGAAACAATTAATTTGTTAATTAATTCTTAAACCCTCCCTAATCAAGGCCGTTTTCTTTGTTTTCTCCTTTACCTCTCTTCAAATCTCATAATCAATTTCCAGGAAACCCGTCAGGGAGTTGAAGAAGAAAGGAGTAAGTTTATTCTGGTAAACCTGGATTTGTTCTTGTTGATTTATTTTTAGGCAGTAAGAATTGATATATTGATGCATGTGGTATTGTATGTTTAGAATTTTATTGTATAGAGATAATTGCATCTCTTGAATTTTTTTAATGATTTTTTGGAGCCTAAAAATTTATACATGCTGATGTGTAATAACAGTGTTCTAGGCTTATTCCTAAATTCTTATGCTTATGAACGAAATCAGGGCTTTCATTTTATTCTGACTTGTTATTTGTTGATGGGAAAAGAAGAAACTGTTTTCTGGTGAATGATTTTTCATAAAAATATGCCACAGTTTTAAGGATCGGATTGATGTTATGTTGATGTTATTGTCTGGTATGGTTATGTTCTCTGATGAAGGATAATAAGTCGGGTGAAGGAGATTTTCTCAGGCTACAATGGGGATTCAGACATTACTTCTGGCTATGATGATTGTGGTGATGGTGATCATGGCAAGTGCTGGAGACAATAACCCCATATTTGATCCGTGTTCGGATACTAAAGTGCAGAGATTGGATGGCTTTACATTTGGTATTGCATTTTCTTCGAAGGACCTTTTCTTTTACAATCAAACTCAGCTGTCCCCCTGTGATAGCCGTCTCTCCCTCTCTAGCAAGGGCGCTCAACTTGCCGTGTATAGGCCCAAGGTTGATGAGATTTCTTTGCTCACAATCGACAGCAACACCTTCAATCCTGTATGCTCCCCATCTTTCCTCAACTCTGCTATACTTCTTTTTTTTTTTTCAGTAAATGCTGCATTCTAAACATGTATACTAATTGAAATGATTGTACATATAATGTTGTGATTTCCCGACGTACTTAGAGCAAGGTTGGAGGCTATATGGTTGCATTTGCTGGACGGCAATATGCAGCTCGTTCTATTCCCATTTTTGTTGCTGACAGCTCTAACACTGTAACCAGCTTTACCCTGGTAAAACCATGGGAGACTTATCCTTTTCTTTTCCTTCCACCCCCCCAAAATAAAATGACAGCAATGGACAATGGAAATGTATTTAACAAGTATTCTTTTGATTCTCAGGTTCTTGACTTCAAGGATGGCATTCTGCAGAATCTATTCTGGAAGAAGTTTGGGTGTAGTTCGTGCACGGGGGGCTCTTTTATTTGCCTCAACAACACAGATTGTGCAATTCCAAATTCAAAATGTAAGGGCAATGGAGGATCTATGCCTTGTAACCTGGGGATACAGTTGGCTTTCTCCGGCACAGACAAGAATGAAAACGTGCTTAACTCGTGGTACGAGGTG
>CAVNYN010283933.1:0-25612 GCA_963692815.1 Nyctanthes arbor-tristis | reverse complement strand
CTTTGGTGTATTGGGGCGCCCAAGCATACAAGGCTCTCTTTGGGGCGCCAAAGCATACGAGGCTCTCTTTTTCTTGTTAAGAAATTGATGCAAAATAGAGAATGGCAAAAACAAAAGATGATGTTCATAGGGGAGAGACCACACAGAAGGAAGGGAGAAGGGTTTTTTTTTTTTTTTTTTTTTTTTTTTTTTTTTTTTTGGGGGTGGGGGGAATTAACTGCGAAAGCTTTTTTGAAGTACCCATGAAATCTACATACCAGGCCTATATGATTGTGCAGAAAAAATGCGTCATTCCATGGACTCACCTGAAACTCGAAAGCAACGTACACTAAGTGTATGCCATATTTCAGAATTTTCTGAACCAAAGGAAGCATGGTCTAGTGAAATCAACCAAAACAGGTTCTCATATATTAGTTTAGGATCCACCTGATGGTGTGTTTTCGAATGCTTCAGATTTGCTTTACCTTTTCAAGATATATCCAACACTAACCATGATCTTCACGGTCCAACATTAAAAAAAAAAAAAACTCAGAAATACCAAACGAAATTAGTCGACTGGCTGCTGATGGACCTATAGCTTGAGTACAAGGCCTATAGGACTGTGGTCACTTCCAGTAACGTCGGGGAGAATATAAGAGTCATGAACCATGTTTGCAATTGATTCAGAGACGAGGAAATAGTCAAGCCGCCACCCTGGTTCAAGACAAAAGATATTAGCTGCAAACTGTCAAGCATCTGTGCTAGGAGATTGCTATGCTAGGATAACCTCTAAGAGTCCTCTGTATCTTTTCTACATTCTACAGGCGTTTTACACTAAAAATTCCATTAGAAGCAAGCCCCCCCTCCCTGTCTGATAAGCTTTTAATTCACTTTCAGACTAACTCACTGCTCCAAATTATGTTATGTTAATTTATATCTTTCTTACCTCAGGTTAATAAATTCTTTACTCTTAAAAGTAACTCTTTTATGTTGCTGCAGGATAAGGTAACTTTGCAACTTTAACTAGTAAAATTCTATTTCAATATTCAATGCTTTGCGTGAAATGCGGTGAACGGGCAAGACAGCACAAGACAGTATTCTTATTG
Source organism: Nyctanthes arbor-tristis (assembly GCA_963692815.1). Lineage (NCBI taxonomy): Eukaryota > Viridiplantae > Streptophyta > Magnoliopsida > Lamiales > Oleaceae > Nyctanthes > Nyctanthes arbor-tristis. Next base: position 24,527 of record CAVNYN010283933.1, on the reverse strand, counting down.
AGATTTGTTCAATGGATATGCAAGAGAAAGAAAAAAAATGCCATGATAACCAAACATCAAGCTCAACTAGACAACAGTCAGGGGCAACTGTTTCATTGTCTACAGGTCAAAAATATCCTGATCATATTGTTACATTTTTCTGATGATCATGAATATTTTTTCATTCTCCAAATCCCTTTGTTAGATGAGCCAAGCCTAGCTGGACTTGTCTGCGCAACCCCTAGCTTCTTGTTTAAATTAGTTCATGACTGAATCGCTTCTGTTTTAATTTCTTGAGGGGTAGGTTCTAAGAGTAGATTTGTAAAATGAAGCACCAATTGAAGCCAAGATAGACACTGCAAGAAGTAAGAGAGTTATACCTTTGTTAGTTTTTCGTCCATTGTGCCTGTATCCCCAATAAGTGTAACCCACAACGTCAGGGTGCTGTTTCCTAAAGGTATCCACAAAACCTTTGTCTAAAAAGTTTGATTGAAATGATTGTCTTTCTTCATCAGTAAAACCTGCACTTCTTCTGTTACCCTATAACATGACGTCAAAATCAGGTGTCTATCATAGTGATTCTAAAAAGAACAATCTAGAGAACAGACTACTAAAAAACTGCAGCTTGATTTCCTAATTTAAATCAACTGAAACATTTAAGCAGCAAGAGTTCACCATCCAGTGTGTACCCATAAGGCACCTCCAGTCTCTAAGACATTAACTAAAAGCTACATAACCTTCCCCTTCATTTGTAGGTTGCATATCCTTCCATCTTATGACAATTACAGTATAATGTTAAAATATTACAAAATATGATGAAGCCAGAATCTGAATTACATACTGCTGGATTGAAGATGTCTATTTCCTGATGAGCACAGTTCAAATCACCCGTCAGAATGACAGGCTTGGATCTTTCTAAATCCTGCAAAACACAAGGACAGATGTCCATATACGTTTCAATAAGTAATTATCAGTGGCCCTTTATAAATTCATGAAAAATAGCAACTTTCATATACAATGGAACAAGACATGAATTCTTGCGATGTGCAAAATTCTCGGAATAATAGATAAATAAACCAAAGATAAGGTTAAATTCTTAAATGATGTTTGCTAGATGAAGTGTAGAATTTGCAAATCTTAAGGAAAATTAACAAATAAGCAATCACCTCAAGAAAAAGAAAGGGGGAAAAAGTTAGACAAATATCACAAAAATGTCAGTTGAGCAGCCATGTATGTACGATGTATATGATTGCATGGTTTCCTTATTTTGAAGAAGTTTTCCACATCAGAACAAGTATCAGCATGTTACCAGTAACAATATCCAAAAAGAGAAGGAAACAAAATGAAAGGTAGCATATAAATTGAATACATAAGCATTGAATTTTCATTCAGTTTTAACCAACTTAGCAGACCTGTACATTTATTTGCTAACAAAATTGTTGATCAGGATTTTAACAACACTGGGAAGAAAACTTATTCCATACTCCAGCTTGCTGGATGTAAGGCAAATATTTAAGAGTAACTGTAATGCTACTTTCCCTCGTCACCTTAATGGGTGACTTGGTCCATAACAATTTCAAAACAACAGTGGGGATAAAAACGTAACACCCTCACCAAGTCACCCACTAAGTAAACAAGCAAGGGAGAATAGCATTATTCAATATTAATTAAGCTGTTCTTTTCTTTATTTGAAATATGAAAATAGCCAAAGTTGACATAAAAAGCAACGTGCTCTTCCGATCTGAACCATGTCCAATATCAATTATACTTTTTATTCTCTTGGAACCCCCGGGGGTCAACTGTACAGATAGACAGATCTTAATTACAGTGCGCCAACAATGGGCAACATATAAAGAGAAGTGAACCTCCAACTATGGAGGTATACATGCATAGGGTAAGACTTACTTTCATGTAGTTGCTAAGTGAAGGATCCCACTGACTAATCCTGTATGGCTAGCGAAGGAATTGAGATTAGTTTCCACGGAAAGCAAAATAACGAGGGAAGTAAAAAAGCAAGGCCAACACGGTCAGAATGAAAAATCATTTACCAGCCTTCTGAGACCGTCACCAGAATTCGGAACATAGGCACACAACAAATAAAAATTATCAAATTCCACAGTTATAAGTCGTCCTTCGCTGTCATGATCTGAAATTCCCAGACCGTACCTAACCGAATGTGGTTTTATCTGCCGCATTAAAAATGCGAGGAATCAGTCTACCGCAAAAAAGTGAAGATACCGGTAGTGGCAGGCAATCGGAAACTGGAATCTATTCATGAAGAACCCAGAAAAACAAAAACGAACTTACCCGCGAGATAATAGCTGTACCAGAATAACCTCGCTTCGACTCACTGCATGTCCAAAAGCTATTGTCATAACCTTCTAGGAGACTCTGTTTAATTGACTCAACATCTTTCTCCTGCTTAAAAAAGGAAAAAAAAAAAAATTGTCATTAGCTCCAAAACACAAACTTAATCAAGAAAAATGCGAACTGCAATTGTGAGACTATAGATAATCAATGTAAAATGACTCTTAAAACAGCCTTCATTTTTCCATAGCCAAGACTACTGGTAAAATAAGTCCTAAATGATCTTGACATTCTTCTACCTAATCAAATTTGTTAGTTCTGATTTTCACAAGCAGACAAATAGGAACTCCTTTCCATCTGTCAATGACAGACCAAGTAACTTTTGCTAAACGATAAATTAACAGGGTTAATCAACCAGTAAGCACCGTAGGAGTGAGCTAAATTATTTACCTGGGAGAAAGGTCACCATATGATAGAAAGGAAACATGGTCTGTAGGACTCCATTGAATCAGAAAGACTACTCTTGGTGAGATCCTAAGAAACAGTCAGCAATTTTGGACCAGAATGTATAAACCTCCATATTCCAGGATATTGTACTTGCCGCAAGATCGGCTTCTTAATAAAAATTTTCATCCAAAATGCAAAGTATATATAAAAACCATAAGGCCTGGACAACTATGTAAAGAGACATTATACGTTCTAATCATAATTACAACCCTAAAGTTGATTTCAATCTGTCAAATAGTTTCAAAAAATCAAAATTAGATTTTCCATTCACAAATAAGATCTTAAAAACTAGGGCAAGTTTCATTTGAAGAAGTGTCTGTGCCTACTGTTCTCTGTACTATCCTAACAGAATCAGAAACTACCATTACATTTATAAAATAAATAAAGAAAGATTACTACTAGCCTGGAGTTTAGTCTCTTGCAAGCATAATACGTCAAAATTCTCTCTTTGTGCAAGTTGTAGAGCAGAAAAGCTCTCCAACTTCAACAACGCTCTTAAACCATTGACATTCCAAGACATTAACTTCAAATGTGGAGTATCAGCAGAAAGTAGGGATGGCCTCATAGTTTTAGGATTATAAGCAATCCACCCTTTCTGTGGCTTCATGTGAGCGAAAATTGTCCAAGGTTCGTCTACAACAAGATCAATGGTGTCTGAAGCTTTAATTTTTGCAGAAGTAACTTTTGATGGCACTTTTCTCTTCTCCTGAATGGATGTTTTACCTGACATCGTTATGTCCATTTCTTCATTAGAGATAGATCAGTGTATAAGATTAGAGTAAATGGTAACAATTCAAAGTACACATCACTGCTAGAGATAAAACAAGAAAGACCTTCCTCTTCAGTGGATTCAATAGTCAGCTCTTGCTCTGAAATATTCTGCAAAATATTCATGTTAATGGTGTTTGCAGGAGATTTCTTTACATTTCTCTTTTTCCTTTTAGATCCAGAAACATCATTTTCCAAATTCAGGCCATTTTCTCCAGTTGCTAACCCTTTAGATTTCCTTTTTGAGTTCTTTTTAGAGATATTTGGCTCGTCTTTGAAGATTACTTGATTGCTTTGATCGGAAGACCCTTCACCTACATTAGAAAAGGAAAAGGAAAAAAGAAAGATCATTCAGCTCTAATCACACTTATGTATACATTATGTTTCGCGGAATAAAAGATTCTAGAAAACATAGGTAAGAAATTAAGTTAAAAAGATACCATCTACTTGACCATTCAATTCTCTCTTCAAGGCAGAGACAAGTTCCTGCTTAGTACCTTTGGCAGGAATTCCCATATTCCTACAAATTCAAAAAATAAGAATACGGCAAGATCTCCTGCTGAAATTAGTGGATATGCGAAAAATTGGTAAGCATTACAGTTCTGCATAACAAAGGTTCTGAATAAAGTTTAGAGCAATCAATTAGTATAAAAGATACTAAATACCACATTTATTATATCCAAATAGATCTAAGCAGCCACCTTATGAACCGCACAAACTTCAGCCACCTTATGAACCGCACAAACTTCAGGGACTTTTATCTCTTATAATAAGCATACAAGTGTAGTCTTTTCAGCTGCAAGACCCTTGAAACTGACTTTTGGTATGAATTTTATTAGAGATGAATTATCCTTTAGATACTGATAAAACAAGTTAGTCGAATACTCATAGGTGCTATTACATTCAAGAAGTGATATTATTTATTAGTACAAATTCTGAAAAGTATTTCTTATCACGCTATATATTATATTAACTGACCCAATTTGGTTATATTTGGATAAACATTTCAAGGTTATTACAAATTGGTTTTAGACCATTTACCGCTCTTTAAATTATATTTCTTACCACACTGCATATCAGGTTGTATGACTCATGTTGGCGATATGGCCCATATCAGGGTAAATCTCAAGATTACCTCTCTAATATCGAACAAAAAGATAAACCCATATAACAGAAAACCCAAATTTCCTACCCATTTCAGAAACCCAGCCATTTAAATATTATTGATCAAATTAAACACTATTCACCCAAAAGAATAGAACATCTACCTCAATCTTGATCTCAACTGTTGAACTGTCATTTTCTCCGCATTCTCCAAATCATCACCAAGAATATCATTCCCTATTACATTTTCCTGCATCCCAAAGGAACCACTTAGGCCTAAGGCTACACTTATATCACAATTTTAGATAAATATTATCAAAATGCGAAAAGAAAAAGGGAGAAAAAGTGACCTTGAGAACAGTCTGTTGCACTTTTTCTTCTTCAATACTTAATGTATCACTCAATTTAGCAGCAGCTGAAGGTGATGAAATCGACAAACGACTCTTCGAACCCATTGATTCCAGTTTTAAAAAAGATGGACTTTTCAATTCTAGGCTTCTATAATTCACTGCAAAGAAACTACAAAACATTAATTAATGTACCAGAAAAAGAGCTACGAGCCGAATTCAGAAACACTGAAATTGTTCATGAATATACTCCTTATACCTCCTCAGAGTTAAATTGTGTAACCCTAATCTGAGATTTTGAATCATTGGAAGTATGAAACACTCGGACGAGAAGTTGAGTACATTAAGAACAGAAGCAGGGGTAGCTAAAGTTAGCATATACCGCAGTCAAAAACGAACCGACAAAGAAATGTGGAGATCGGAAGAGCGACCCGATGCCGCCACGTACCATTGTTGTATTTAGGGGAGGGGAAGGAGGGAGATGGTAGATTGCCTTGTTCGGTGACTTGTTTTGTCTCCCCCTAAGAAAGAAACTTGTTTTGTCTCTTAGTAATATAAATTCTCAATTTTGTCCTTGTCTGTCTATTTATTTATTTTCAACTGTTGCTTGTATAATTTAAATATATAAACAATTACAGTAAAATATATAGAATTTACTTTTATGTGATAAAGTTTTTTCTTTAATTATTATATTTAATTCTTCTATTTTTACTTCTAGATCAGTGATAAATCTATATTTTCTAGGTATGACTGTACTAAAAATTAAATTATGAGGTTCTCTAGATGTTCTTAATTTCCTACTTAATGTTTAATAAAATATTCCTAAAACTTCCCTTTGATTTTTTAATTGTACAAATATTTGATCACTTTACTAAACTCCTTTATCATCCATTCTTCTAAATTAACAAAAGACTCTTGAGACATGAAATAACTAACACAAAGCAAATATCTAAACTGTAAAATAAACAATTGATGTTTTGAGAACGATATATAATCCACCATATATAATTAGCATTACTTCTTTCTACGTATAGGTCCATCACACATCTTTGTAAATCTCTTCTTAACAGATTTTTGATAAAAAATATTTCAGTTATTGTTAGTGGACAAGCTGGACATAGCTAGACACTCCGCTTTCTATGTTTCTTTTAAGCCCTCTCACTCCAATAATAGCAATTAATTTGGCCTATGTGTATATCTGGAAAACCAACAACACTTCAAAATATTTCAGCACACTCAATTCCATTTTCTACATCTTAGTGTACTCTTTTAAAAACAATTTTATAAAAAATAACTCACGAACCTATATATAAATAAAGTAATGTTAATTATATTATGGCTTCATATATATATATATATATATATATAGTTATCCATACCTTTTGTGTGATGATCTTCTTTAACAGTTTTGATCGTCTTTTGCTACTTCTTTTAATCTTTTCTTCTCGTATTATGTAAGTCCTTTTTAGTAATTGTAACATCCCGTGAAATTCCTCTATTTTAAATAGTGATATCTTCAGATTAATAATTGGTTTTGATATTCAACTATAAGTAATCGATGAATAATTTCATAATGGAATGTCTACTCGAGACATTTTATATGAATTTGAAGACATTTTTGGTTTAGTTGACGATTACTCGAATGTATGTCAATTTCTTCATCGGTTATAGAAATTTGTTACAAGAACGATTAAGTTTAATCGGGTAGTAAATTTTGAGACGGAAAAGATTCTTAAGGTAATGATATGATGTTTCACTATTATAATCGGAAATATAAGGACCAAATTATCGAGTTTAATAGGTAAGGGGGTTACTAAGAGTTAAAGGGAAAGATCTTAGACACTTGGATCCAATAGGTTTCTTTCCACATGATTTGAATCCAAGACCCACATTTGGCACCTTGATTAACTAAGATGCATTCCTATCCCTCCAATTTGACTCATTGCTATGGACAAGTGGGGGTCTTTGCATTGATGGAACTCAAAGTCTTTAGGAAACAAGAATAAAAATTCGTCCATAAATGGTGCATGGCTTTGGAAACTCACAAAAGACTTTCAAAAGCTCTATTTTGTCTCTCCAAACAAGGCTTAGTTCATATACATATAGAATCTACATTTTAAAGGTTACTTTGCTTAGATTTACCAAGGATTTGAGGGTGTTTTGTCATTGATTAACAAGTCTTCATTTCAAAGGTTCAAACAAGCAAGGTGAGTAATCCATTTCTTTGGTTTATTTGCATGCATAAGTTTCAAGAAAATGTATGTGTTTTGATTATTGTTAAAATGATTTCTTGCATAAGAAGTGCTAGAGTCCCTCTACCCATTTTGTATTGTTTGCTTTGATTTGATCCATGTTAATCGTTATAGATTGAAAGTTTGGAAATCCGGTAAAAGCAAACCGGAAATTGTTGTGAATCAATTGTGTTGCCATTACCACATTGGTATTTGAAAGGCAACGAGGCGCCATGGGTAGTAGGAATTTCTAGTATTTGGGGCCCTATAATGTGATCAAAAGGATTTGTGTATCTTAAAGTTCTTAAGATTGAAGCATGAAATGATTTTTATTAACCTTTGATAAACCAAATTGATGTATTACTCACGGGGTATTTTTATACTCACCTTTTATATGACTCCTCTTTTATAGATGATCCATCGAAGAATTGTTGAAAAGAAAGCCGAGGAATGGAGGATGTCGCATGATGCAAGCCAGATTATGCATGTAATAGAAATTGATCTTTGGGCGTATTATGAGGATGAGCCTATGTTTGTTATGTATTTAGGCACATCATATGAGTTCGAGATCTTTTGTGCCTTCTCCCTCAATCTTGTGTACCATGACAAGAATATGAGGGATAGGCCAATGTTTCTTATTTAATTATGTGTATGGAAGCCACTTTAACTAAATAAAACTTAGATTTTGTGGAAAGTTTTGACACAAGATGTGGAATCCTAATTTTACTTGTAAGGGTTTCCCAATCTTGTGCTCGGTTTTTAATATATATATAAATTGACTTTTATATATCGTGTTTTATGTTCTTTATACAAATACTACATTTAAAACTAATTAAGATGACAAACAACACTACTTCATCTAAGGAATAAAAGAGGGTTATTGGCAAGTCGTGCCCCTCGAGTTTGGACAAAAGTTGTGAAAAGAAATTTATAACGCTTCCGACAAATTCATTTAGTAATAAAAATTTAACCAATGTTTTTAATTATCGAGGGGTTTGACACTGAGACTATGGAACACGTCAAGACCGAATACTATGAAGGCAGTAAATGGGAACTCCCATAGAGGGAAAGAAACTATGTAATTAATTAAACTTAATTTACTAAGTGGATGTAATATTTAGTATGGTAGTATAAGAATCCACATAGAAAGGGTTGGTGAACCCCTCAAGAGACAAGGAGAACTTTTGCTATGTAATTTGACCCTCATTACTTTTGTTATGTTGACCATGAATGAAGCAATGGGGTAACCTTAATGAATGGTAGTATGAACTCCGTAAATGTCTTTCTTATGTTATATACCCTTGGAAAGAACTATCAAAGAGACTTAATATTCGTATGAATCACATTTGGTACATAAAATTGAAGATATTATATCATGATTGTTTCAATAAAAAGTATCGATACTTCTAATAGTATCAATAAAACAGAGAGAAATCTAACCAACTAAAAGTATCGATACACCTTCCAGTATTGATAAACTAGTGAGTTACCTAAGCACAAGAAAGTATTTGATAAATCTAACTTTATAAAGCGATGATTTGAGGGACTCCATTCGCAGCCCAGAGAACGTATATTTTATAATGCCTTTACATGTGAATTTTTTTTTAAAAAAAGGAAAATTTAATTAATATAATACAAAATTAATGACTTAGGTAACCGCTAAAGATCAAGGCGCTGCATATTTTCTAAATAAATAAATAAAATGATAAATATATACATACTCTCCCGCTTATATATACTTTTATTTTATAGCCTTCAATTTTATACACATTCTCATATTAATATATATTATATATACATATATAAGTTTGGAGATTGTAAGTCAATCTCCAATCTTAATTTTTTTCATACACACACACACATTCTTAATTAAGTTCTAAATTAATTTGTAATCTTATGCTATTTGTAATCCTGTAGTGTTTGGTATATTTATTTTATTAATTTTTAGGTTATCTTCAAATATTTTATATTTCTTTAAAATTCTAATAATTGACAAACAAATTTCATGTCTTGAGTTGTGGAGACTTCCCTATTATTTGGCTTAAGTATCTACCGTGAGATTAATGACATAATAATAATGAAGTAAATTAAATTAAATCAGTTTCAACTTTTACTTTAATTCAATCTAATATGATAAACCATATATCATAAAATATATGGTTATATATTTACCGCATTACTTAATTTATTATTTTTTTGTGAGAACCTATATATTTGTAAAAATTTAAATTGGGGGATATAATAGTAATAATATTTAATGATGATAATCTAGAACAAAAATAAAAAAATTCTTTTAATTCTTTTTAGTGTGGAAAGTAGTTAAAAATTAAATGTTATGAGTAAATCATATAGAATTTATCCTTTGTGATAATATTGCTTCCGATCTGTTTTTTATAGTAGGAGGCTTTAGAATTTTTAGAATAGATTTAGTGAATAATGATTTTGTTGGAAAATTTATGACACTATACGAGGATATGCGAAAAATGATTTTTTCAAGAATATGGGGTAAAAAATTCATTCTGATAAATGGATAATATCCAACAGCGGAGCCAGACACTTTTAGAGGCGTGAGGAGAGAAGAGTGAGCCGTATAGTAGATACGGCTAAATCTTTTATATATATAAAAAAAAATTTATAAAGAAGAAAAAATCTTTCTCCAAATTTCGTGGGGAGGGGGGCAGGCACACCACCATGGCTCTCTTTCCCTCCACTAGTGATATTATCCACACTCTAAATGTGTTCTTAGATTTTTTATTGATACTTATTAAACAAAGACATGGGTATATGATAATTTTAGAGTTATATAAATTTTGTATGCTATATTTTTAATAGTTTCTTGGTTTTCATATTTAACATGAAATTAAATTTATATTTAAAAATTCTTCACTAATTTTCATTTTTATTAGTTAAGAGTATTATTTTATAAATGACAATTTAATTAACTTTGTGTCAAGTGAAAGAATTGTACGTAATAAAATTGTAATTATTAACAGCATATATATGAGTGAGTAGTACGTAATAAAATGAATAATGCTACTTATTTAGACTGGAGAGATCGGAAGAGTCTAATTGTCACTTTCTTATTGGCTCTTGAATAAATTTAATTCCCACTTGCATTTATGCATCTCTACCCATCCCTAATGTAATACAGTCAACTAAATTGGAGACCAGTCTCCAGTCTAGATACCAATAAAATTGTGATTATTTAGTTCTTCAAATTATTATAGATTTTGTTAATTATTATATTATGTGCAACACAAAGGTATACAACTAGTTTTAATTATAATAAGAAACTGACTATAAGGATTAATTACTGAAAGTATAATTATACAAAACTCAATTGTGGTTGGATAATATCCTTATAACTGCAAAGCAGTTACAACACGTGTTATATAAAATATGAATATAAATTTAAATTAATTAAAATTGACATATATAAATAACTGTAAACAAAGAAACTTAAAAATATTTACGAAATATACAGGTGAAAAACAAATGGAAGGTGTATATCTACAAATAAAACATACTTACCGTGAAAACCCAAAATCTTTGAAATCCACAGTACCATTTCTAATTTGTTGGGAATTAATGTAAATTCCCCAATTACGCTTGCAGGACCGTTGTTTAAGGAATTTAATAAGATAAGGAAAAATAAAAGAACGAAGACAAATTTACAAACTATTAAAGATTTTCACTATATGATTAAAGTCGCTACTACCATACAGAATTTTCACTCGTCAAAACCCATCCCCCAAGTATTACAAGAAAAATATAACAAGTTTTATCGCATCTACCAATTTTTACCCTTTACCCAACCAGCAAACAACAGAAGAAATCTCAAAACGCTAGGATACTATTTTTCTTCACAAGACTCTCTGACCCGACCCAAGTGACACCGAGAAAATCACCCCAAGTTTTACCACACCTAATTTTCTATCATTCGATCAAACCACAAAGAGTTACAAGAAAACTCTCAATGTGCTAGACTCACCAATTTTTCCCTCAACTCGTTTGTACCACTTGTATATTAAAGAAGAAGAAAACATCTCTATTTATAGGCTTCGTTTCCTTGGAAGACAAGACAATCCTTCTATGATTTGGATTCCTTTTCCTCCTAAAATTCTACTTATTTCCTTTCTTTTTTCTTTTCAACTTTGGATTATTTTTTATAACAAACCCAACAATCTCCATCTTGCCAAAATAAGCCAAAATCTTCATCTTATTCAATCATGTACACAATACTTGAGAAATTACCAGGCAAGCCTTTGACATATTTTGACAGTCTCATACTCCACCACATGAGTATAACCATTTAGAATTAACAACAAATTTCAAGCATTTCATTAGCTCAATGTCGAAATAAACCTGCTGAAATTTGTAGTACAACTCTCTCGTTGGTTTTCCAGATAGCTCATCAGCCATCGATATTACTACAAACACACATCTTTCATCACCGCCAATCAATGTCGTGTGTAAATACAGCCGCTAGATGTAACACACATCTTTTACCATGGCACCTAGCGACACATCATGATGATGTACCCACATACTTCATAGCATATCTCCACCGCCCTCACACCAAGAGAATCGGATTGTCCAAATCTGAACAGTAGCCGAACCTGCTCTACCTGGACAATATTTTCTTACGTGGTCAGCCAGTCTACAACACCAACAAGTTGCAACACCCACTAGTTTCCAGACGAGCCCATTGAGAATTTTCATACCCACACTAATTCGGAAAGAACTAAACAATTTTTTCAAGTGTAACAAATTTGAAAAACCTCTTGCTGAATACACATCTCTAAATTGACGCCACAGTTCCTTCACAGCAAATATTCCATGAATATTTACAAGAACATTCTTGGCCAGATGAAGACACGTCATGTTTCTAGTTTTCAAATCTAAATCTTCCCAATAACCATCATTCATACTGGCTCCAACAACTTTGTCAAAACACAGGGACGGTTTTCCTTTGAACGCTTTAAATCACCCAATCAAAATCACTAAATTCCAGACTTGTTCTAACCACAAGTCAAACTTGATTCTCGCCACTTCGTACGCCATTTTTTCCTATGCTCCACCTTGAACAAAACCTGACGCTCTGATACCACTGTTGGGAGTTAATGTAAATTCCCCGGTTACGCCCGCAGGACCGTTGTTCAAGGAATTTAATTGAGACAAGGAAAAATAAAAGATGAAGATGAATTTAACGGACTATCAAAGCTTTTCACTATATGATCAAAGTCGCTACAACCATACAGAATTTTCACTCGCCAAAACCTATCCCTCAAGTATTACAAGAAAAATATAACAAGTTTTATCGCATCTACCAATTTCTACCCTTTGCCCAACCAGCAAACAACACAAGAAATCTCAAGATGTTAGGCTATTATTTTTCTTCACAAGACTCTCTGACCCGACCCAAGTGATACCCAGAAAATCACCCCGAGTTTTACCACACTTAATTTTCTACCCTTCGACCAAACCACAAAGAGTTACAAGAAAACTCTCACGGTGCTCGATCTCACCAATTTTTCCCTCAACTCGCTTGTACCACTTGTATATTAAAGAAGAAGAAAACACCTCTATTTATAGGCTTCGTTTCCTTGAAAGACAAAACAATCCTTCTATGATTTGGATTCTTTTTCCTCTTATAATTTTACTTCTTTCCCTTTCCTTTTTCTTTTCAACTTTGGATTATTTTTGACAATAAACCCAACATAATTTCCTCAAAAAAAAAAATTTAAGCTTTGGGTCCGGGGGCAATGGCTTGGGCTGCGGGTAAGAAATTTCAGCCCAATAAATTTCAAAAGCATTAAAAAAATTGCTAGAACCAGGAAGGTTCAATCGTCGATTCTTCAGTTCTTCTCTGCTCTGCTCTCTGATTTCACTCCTCTACACACTACAGTCGACCCTCTTTTGTCAAATCGTCCCTCAAATTTCAACTCCGGTGGCGGTCAAGCAGTGAATGGTTTTCCGGCGAGTCGGCGATGGATGGTTTTTCTTTCTTCTCTTCTAGGCATCTTCTTCCTCCGATTTTCTAGGTAAATTCTAGCCCTAATTCCTAAATTGATTTTGCCCTAAGTTATGCTTGAATATGTGGGGGAATTGTTTTTATTTTCCCAATAAAAATTGATTTTGCCCTATTATTGTGTTTCTATTATTCTATAAGACATTGAGACTACTATTCTATAAGACATTGAAAGCATGCTTTCTACTAGATGTTGGAAGACATAGACTTTAGGCAAGGAAATCTTGTGGTGTCTTTCAAAACGCATGATGATATAGCAACAAAACTCGTAATAGTTAAAGCCCTGTAGGAAGACAACTTCAGTATGATGGCTCCATAACTGGAAATATTGAAAAAATGATTATGTTTCATGTTAAGAAAGTATTGTCTGGTCTAATGATCATGGGGTAAGAAACCATCATGACTTGATACAATTTAAAATTTAGACTTTAGATAATGATATAATGTAATTGCTTAATTGGTTTATGTTGGTTGAGTTGAACAAAAATTATGATTTAAGTAATTGTTAAAACTTGCTAACTTATTTAGTGTGTGTTTAATTAATCTAAGTGATTGATATTGTCACCAAAAATGCTTCTAACTAGCTGGAAATAATTGTTGAAACTTGAAACTCATTTAAATTATAGATAGTGTGGAATGTGGATTATAATTTGTAGAAGGAAATTATGAGTTTTTTGTATAAAAAAAGAAATTTTGCAAAATGGAATTAGGGATAGAGTAGAATTAGCGCGTATATTGTTGGCTTCTTGGCTTGATGGTTGGTGTACTTCTTTGTTATTGCTAAACTAAAAATTGTCGCGTTCAGCTTACGTTTTAGCCTAATATACTAAGTTTTGAGTTGTTAATCACTATTTGTAATATACTTGAGTTTGTTTAATGTTTTCAAAATAATACTTATATATGACTTTTTTTGAGTTTTCATTTCGGCTTCTTCCCTAAGCACATTGTATCCTTCAATTTTAATTCATTCATATCTATGTAATGCATTAATTTGTATTATTTATATTGCATCTGAGAACAAAGTTTAGAAACAATTTGTATTAAAATATCCAAAACTGCAGATACGGCACGTGCAATCACTACTTTTGTTAAATTTGTAAATAAAACAGTATTGAGACTTCTTATTAATATTACATTTTTAACTCACCGAATATTAACAATATAAAACAAGGGAAATTTCTATCAACATTCGTATTATTGCGGCCATAGGTTTCTTTGAATTTGCTTATACAAGTGACTTCTTGCATTTTGGTTACCTTCTATGTATGCTATGGATGTACAATAAATGGAGTGTGTTCTTTGGTAACTTTGAATTGCGTATTTATATAGAAATATATATGGTTAATTACACTTAATGTCTCTAACTTTTCAATTTTTTATTGATTATGTCCATAACCTTTAATTTTTCCTTTTTACGTCTCTGACCTTTAGTGAAATCTCATTTTTCTTTCCTGGTGATGGAAAACGTTCATTTCATCTGTTAATGACAGGATATTTTGAGTAAAACAAAAAAATAAATATTTTAACATATTTTAATTAAAAATTTAAAAAAGTAGAAAAGAAAAATGGTGGGAAGAGGACTCCTCTCCCCCACTCAAACCAAGCTGCCGGAATGGCTGCAATTCCGACAGTAAATAGGGGGCTCCCCCCTTCTGCTACTAGAAATGGCAGTTGGAATGACTGCCATTCCGGCAGCAAAGAGGGGAGGGACTCTCTCCAACCTGTCAGAAAATGGCAACCATTCCATCTGCAAAATGGGGGATGCCAGAAATGATAGCCATTTCTGGCAGCAAAAAGGGGGCCGGAATGGTAGCCAGAAATGACTGCCATTCCAACAGCTTGGTTTTGGGTGTGGGGGGAAGGGGAATCCCTCTCCCACTATTTTTCTTTTCTTTTTTTTAAAATTTTTAATTAAAATATGTTAAAATATTTATTTTTTTGTTTTATTTAAAATATCCCCATCATTAACCAATGAAATAGACGTTTTCCGTCTCCATGGATGAAAAATGGGATTTCACTAAAGGTTAGAAACGCAAGAAGGGAAAATTAAAAATTAGAGACATAATCGATAAAAAACTGAGAGGTTGGAGACGTTATGTGTAATTAACCAAATATATATGTAGTTTGGCCTTTCGGAGTCAAACTTGACTATTGAAGACCACTTCAAATGAAGATGGAGGTACTTACCAAAATTGAGATAATACTGCTGTCGAAATGAAGGAACGGAACTGGGAACATGACTGTTGAAGGATCCTTGCATTTTGGTCTTTTGTCTTTTGTCATGAGTAGGAGCTTCGAAGACCGGAGAAAATGGAATCGAACATTGATGATTTGATGATCTATTTCTTACTGGAGAAAAAGGCAGCTTCTTGCTGGTGATATTTGGTGTTTTCGTTTAGAATTTTTGTTTTGGATGTAATCTATGTAAATTCTCTTCATATTTAAATGAAATGAAAAGATTCCGTTAAAAAAAAAAAAAAAAGCTTGAGCTTGGACAGAATGTAGGAACAAACATGCCATTAACTACTCTAGGAGATAAAATTGTAAGATATATTCGCCGGCGAGAAGAGGAAGAAACTGGAAGATGGAAAGTCACAGCAAAAGAAACCAGCCAAAGATTCAGCTGCTAAAGCAGAACCTCATATTGAGGTGGAAATAAAGAAGAAAAGCAAGAATCGAGCTCCGCAAGATAGTTTGTTGGAGGAGCCTGCTCCTAAGCCGAGAAAGAAAACGGGAGATGGGTTAGCTATTTATACGGAAGAGGAGCTGGGCATTGGAAATCCTGATGCTGGAGTTTCCCCGTCTATGCCCATTCGACTGTGACTGTTGTTTTTAGTGCAATTAGTCAATTTTGGGGGTGGTTCTGAAACTGTTGAGGTGATAAATTCTTCTCTCCTCATCTATACAAATTACATTTGGGCTTGATGAATTGTCATTTGCTCAGTCGCATACATAACAGCCATTCTCCGTTGCAAATACTGAAGTTGTTGGCATGGTTTTTTGTTTATGTCGCTACGTGAAATTAATATTTCAGATCAATGATACAAAATTTGACACATCGTAATTTCCATGTGCAGAACCATCTGTGGAGTAAGCGGGCGGTTGGGAATAACTACCACCATAAGCTGTGTTCTGTATTGGTGGCTGCTGTTGAGCCCCATATCCTCGTTGAGCTCCGTAAGGTGGGGGCTGAGGTATTGGGTAACCTGATGATGGTTGCTGGACACTAGTTTCTGACGGGGAATAACCAGTCTGGGTAGGTGGAGGCTGAGAATGAGGGTAACCAGGTTGCCCTGGGGGCTGAGGATACGCCCCTTAGGCGTTGGGTGACTGGTGGACCGCTTTGAAGTTTTTGCCCTTGAGGCGGCCCATAACCGTAACCTGCTGATGGCTGGGTTCCCTAACCACCCTGTGACTTTGGGGGAACCACATAACCAGGCTGGCCAGACCAGATGTTGGTGCTTGACTTCCATATGGAGGCGGAGTGTGGCCGTCAGATGGAGGGTTTGAGACATAACCATAGGTAGAATTATAACCTTGCTGCTGAATGCTGATCAACGATCATAGCCTGGTACTGCGTTTGGCAGGGGCCAATGGCAGAGCTAGGGGGGCCATGCCGGACCAGGCCCTCCTAAATTGGAAAATTTTCCATTATAGTTTGTTTTAAAAAAAAAAATATATGTAAAGGTAATTTAATGATGCGTAATATACGACTCATCCTTTCGGCCCAGTCCTATAACAGCTCCTGACTCCGCCATTGGTTGGAGCTGACCATAACTTGTTTGAGGAGCCGTTGCATTATAGCCACCATAGCTATCTTGGGAATAGCCTTGTCCTTGGTTCCTTGAGCAGTTTGCTGACTTGGTGGAGCAGTTGTTTGGTCCCAGCCAGCGGCATACTCACTTGGGTTGGGTTGGGTTGGGTTGAGGTGGATAACCATGAAATTGTATTGGGGTGGACCTCGGTATGCTTCAGGCTGAACATAGCCGTAATAGCCAGGTTGCTGCTGTCCTTGAGCACCAGGTTGTGCCCAATTTGTAGCTAGAAGGACGAGTTTGATAACCTTGATGACCATAACCTCCAATCCCGTCATTGATGCATTTCTAACGCGATTCTACATAACATTATTATTATTATTGGCTCAAATAAGCCAACAACTGATCCCACACATGTTGGGAAAATGGGTGCAGAAAGCAGTCTTTCTATGGAGAGTAAACTCTCTATGTGGCCATATATTATTGGGGGATGGGGGATTGAGGCCTAATGGAGAGTATTACTCTCCATAGAATTTTTGGTGCAGAAAAGGGCAAGTGCAAACACAAACAAGACATAGAGGTAAATGTGCACAATATGGATTTTATTTTACCTGCATATGGAAGTCAAGCACCAACATCTGGCCAAATAATAATTGACTTTGACCAAATAATAATTTAAAATGAAATGAATTCACTAACATAATTGTTCTACTATTATTTTTCTCGTCTATGTCGTTTTATTATTGTAATAAGATTCTTATTCTCTATATGCTCTTCCAACTTTCATTTACAAACTTGTGCGCTAGTGGATTCCATGCAATTGTCAGCAAGTTACCACCTAATAATGCTAATACAGTTGAAATCAAGTTCCTAAAATTATTCTATTTGAACAAAAAGGCATAATATTTTTTTAACAGAACTGACACTACATCATATAATTCTATTTTTTAATATCTCACGTTACTATATTAAATTAATGATAATCACATGGCCACATGTCAATTCTGTTAAACTTGTTGCTTACACTTTTGTTCAAATAGAATTATTTTTAGTGGAATAGTCACCCCAAAAGATTCCTAATTAAGTTGTTATCAAGCTCTATTTTCTTTATTTATTGGAAAATTTTATTTGTAAGAAAGTTTTCACAAAATATTTTATAAAATAGGGTGATAATCATTTTAACGTTGTGCACTGTGTGTGATTGGGAAAAAAGAATAATTTAAGAATAAGATAATGAATTTGCTCTATTTTGTGAAAACCTCCCTATGAATAGTAGGACTCTTACAAAAATTATACACACTCATTCTATATTTATTCAAATGTCTCAGACTCCATCTTAGTTGAAATGACAATTTTGACGGGTGCATGCAAATTCAAGGGGATGTGTACAAATTTTTGTAAACGTTGCATCTACAAATAGCACTCCTCAGGGGGAAAAAACTAGGTATGATCATGTTTTTTTCTAACTCTATGTCACTTTTAAATTAATCGTAATTACATGTGACACATTGTATATTTATTTTTGTAAAAGTAAAATTATTTAGGAGAAAATATCTAATACACAAAACGCACCATTTTTTCTTTGAACCGGAAAAATGCACCAAATTTTAAAATGCTATTTTTGTAACTACTTTTTTTTTTATCTAAATGATAAAGCTCGTCAATAATTGATTTTACAAGTACCACACATTTGGTGTCGTTATAACACCAAATAGATAGTGTGTCATATTATATGATTTGTAGAGATGATATATTCATGTTAGTATTTGATATTATTTCATATCACTATCTGGTATTAGATTATTTCCACGTTACATCTGCATCAATAACAAGAGCAACTTTTATCTCATTCCTGTAGTTAGTATCATTTGGGTGATTTGTGATCCGATGTAGGTAGATGTGTCTTGTACTTGTATTTTGGGCTGCAAGGGGAGTTTGGTATTTAGGGGGCTAATCATATTAATGTACATAAGTTGGGCAATTTAACTTGGGTTCTTCAAATAGAAATTTTATGGGCTAATTGACTTGAGCCTAACAATGATTTGGATGTCTGACTCTCATTTCCTTTTCATTTTTAGAAATTTCCTTACCATTTAATTTTTCTTTCCTGAAATTAGTTCAAGTAGAAATAATTTGTCAACAAAGTAGTACAAACATAAATAGCATCAAAATAAGCCCCACGCTACATTATATATAATGTTTAAAAAAACTAACACAACGACACGCGATTGGTGAAACTTGAACATGGGATAAAGATTTTAGGGCCTCAGCCGTTAAAATTGATTTGAGGTATACAATACTTTTTTTTATTATAGACTAAAAGGAAAGAATAGAAAAATTAAATAGGAAACTCATGAATTGTATATCAATATGAGAACCAGAGTAACCTATTTATAGATACAAGTATAAGTTTCAAGATTTCAATAGTCATTCACTAAATATAATAATTATTTACTACAGTCTCCCTTAAATAACTATTATACAACATTTATTTTATCAAAAACCTCATTTGGGAAAAACTCAGTAAAAAAAATCTACCAAACTAAAGAAAAAAATGCAATTAATTCTAATCAATTTTGGAGTGTGCAAGTGTTGCCTCATTAAAACATTACGAGAACAACCTAGTGGGATAAAAACTGATTGAAGGAAAAATAGTATAGTTGCTCCCCCTGATTTCAACCAATAATAGTTCTCGTGTTTAGCTTTCCATATCTCTCTGATATCTTCAATATTTTGAAATATGTTCTACTTCAGGCAATGTTAACTCTTCAGGAGTTTTATATTGAGGGTCAGTATCATATATGTCACAGATATTTATTACATAAAGAATATACCTCGTTAAAACCTTACAAGAAAAAACCCAGCAGAAAAAATTCAAGCGAAGTAAAAAGAATACATTATTCTTTAGATACGTCATTGATATTGCCTCGTTAAAAACCTTGCTAGGAGAACCAATTGTGACAAAACTTTAATCAAGGAAAAAAGAGTACAAAGTGTACATCCCCGATATTAATTAACAATGTATACAAGAACTTTAAGTTTTTTATATGCTTTATTCAAGTATATCAAATCTAATTATTTGTCATATGTTACCAATTGAATGAAACTTCACATTTCAATAACATCCACCATATAGTTAATGCTATTTTAGCATAATTATCAATCATTATGTTATTGATATTGCAACAATATGTACGATTGTCTTTTTATCTTAACCAATATTCAATGTCAATAATTTTATTGAATTTGATTCAACGGCCTTGCTATTTACTGAGCTCTTAAGCATGTATAGTCGACTATTATTTCTTGTCGATTAAATCTGATCTCAATATAGGTATCAGACGTGTGCTCTTCCGATCTCTTTATTTCAGTAATTTCAGGTATTTGAGCCTCTTTAGACACTTTTTAATTAGTTATGTCTATATACTCGTCTGAAGTATATATATTTCAATAAGACCATCACGAATATCTGCTCTATATTCTTTTATAGATATTTATTTTAGAATCGACTATGTCACGCTTCATGCATGCTATTAATATCTCAAATCCTTTTATATGATTTCATATCAATCCAAATTAGAGCATCTAACTTAGTATATCTATTGGTAACTGTACAGTCAGTAATCTAAATTGCATATTATCTTGCAAACTTTAAGTTTGCATTATACATGCGAGGATTACAATTGAACAAGTCATATATTTATTTCCAACTATCAATTCATCCTCCTAATACCGGGAAGATTGTTCAATTTAAGAAACAGTCAAAAAAACATGATACAGTACATCTTCCTTCATGGATGAAGCATAAAAATAAATATTCAAATCCAATTTGTATTCTCAACATTATAATAATATCTATCTTAGTTTTTGTGGTAAAGCGACTATATATATCGCATTTATCAACTTTAGATAAAGACTTCCAACTATAAGTCAAATATATAAAGGGTGACATATACTTTATTAGCATGTTATATAAAAATTGCTGCAGGTAAAAGATTAATATCATTTAAATGCAAATGATTTGTTTTCAATTTCATGTAGTAAATAAATTGAGGCGTATAATATTATTTTGCTAACCATAGACAATTAAGATCTCAATCAATATATTAATAGTTAATGACTTTTGGGATAAAATTTACTAGTAAGATCTCAGGTGACTGGAGTTAGACGTGTGCTCTTCCGATCTCATAATTAATCAATTGAGCAAATATTCTCGCAAATTTCTGGTTACGATTTGACATGTGACTTCTAGTCAATCCAAATTCATAAATAATCCAGAAGGTATATATGGAAGGTGAGCAGGCCTAAACGGTTCACCATAAATATTTTTCAGATATATTTAGAACTCAGTTCTAAATATCTAATGATTATTAATAATCAAATTGCATGAGAACTTGCAACACACGAGAATTCTTTTAAATGGAAGAAGCTTCTATTCTTCGTATGATTTCTAGATAGTTCTTATTATCAACAAACTGGAATGGTCTAACCGATTATGCCAAATAGTAAAATTTCCATAATATTAAATTTCTGGTCCAATAAATGATTATGTAGTTGAACATCACAACTAAAACTTTTTTGAGTAAGAGACATCATATTCTCAGTTGCTTTTATAAATGTATAATACATTTCAGATAGTAGTGCCTGGAATTTTTCCTTTATCTGCTTTCGGTCAGATACAAAGGAGTTATGCAAAAATATAATCATCTTTTTGTGTTATCTCAATGCGATAACCATTTGATATATTTAAAAATCAACAAATTTCTCTTAAATTTCATAAAATAAAGTGAATCATCAATATAAAATTTAATATTATTTGTCAAAATAAAACAAGTTCTTCTCGAGCTTTTGATGATGTTCAATACACCTGATATCTAGTATTAACATTATTTTCAGCTAATGTTAATTCAGAAAGTATTTTATCTTGAACAATGGTGTGTGTAGTTACACTATCGACTAAAACAATTTATTATGATTAATCACTAATCAAGATATCGATATTCCCTTTTGGATCGACAAAGGAATCAGAAACATCAAAGCGAGTCACTACTTGGCCATCATAATTAAGAAAATTACTCTCCACTTTCCCTTTTCTTTGATTGACTACTAGTTAGAGATCCACGTCATATTTTACTGTATGACAAGTACATGCTAAATGCGCATTCATTCTCCCTTTTAGAAGAGCTATCACTAAAGGATGCTTTTATGCATCAACTGTTAGAGTTTTGTTTATGAGTTTTTCCACGTCTTCGCACACAATTCACAATGAGATGTTGCATTTGCTTCAAGCAATGCAGTGAAAGCAGTTGGATGTAATTCATGATTTTTCATATATCATATGGATCTTTGATGTTAAGATACACAACTTTCAAGTTATCATGGATACGATAATGTAAAAAACTAAGTGCTTTTACGCTATTTTTAAATGTATTTCCTTATTTTATTGTCTTACTCAAGCCACTTGAGATCAGATATACTATAGCATTAATGACTTATGACAAATAATTCTCACTTGCAATTAACTAAAATTTGGTGGTATTGGTCATTTGTATAACTTTACAATATGTTGAGTTATAAATTCAATGTCAATAAGACATGATTATTTAAACTCTCATTCAGAGAGTATTGTTTTACATATCACTAATATCTATAGTTATCAAGACACATACTACTTTAAAAGTATAGTAAATTATCCTTTTGGAATTAATTTGTGTTATTACTACTCTAAGAGCAATATATCAATATTACTAGATCAATATTCTTCAATAATATTAAATTACTAAATAAATTAGATTTTTATATCTAATATAAATTACTCTTTAGGAGCATCTAACATTCTTCAAAATATTACAATTAGTCGTGCTATTCTGAGAGCGACAACTTATTTAATCTAACTAAAGTAATTAACTAAAATTAAATAATTCAATAACAAATAAATACTGCATATCACGAAAAATAAAACGAAATAGTTATTTCATAATGAGCCATATGAAATATTCTTCAGAAATATTTGTTTATTGTATTTTTCTTCAAGAAAACACAAATCTAAATTTCATATATCGTTCTCTTTAGAAACACACCATATTCTATTAAAATATGATGAAATCATGTTGTCTTTTTTGGGAATCACAATGTATTAATTTTCATAATCTTTAGGATTACTAAGAATTTCATAATCGTGTTTATTCAGAAATTACGATAAATCTTATATGGTTTTTCTAAAGTCAATCATATTCTTTGGAATATGAGATGCAATTGGTGATTCTTTAGGAACCACAAGAATGATATTTAGATTACAATAATATTTAGAATTACTAACACAGTTATTTAATTGTCACTCTTCGAGAAAGTACAATAAATATATGCGCTATGAATAAACAAATTACGTATAATAGATCATAAACATTCTAAAACCTACTAATAATAATATAATGTTGATAAATAAAAAATATGATTCTTTGTGATCAAACAAATATTCTTCTAGAACAAATATTGTGATTTCTTCAGGAAATCACAACTAATAATAAATTTGATAATTTTGGGAGAAAAGTATATTCAACTAGAGTACACTTTTAACAAGAGAGAAGTTTTGATTATTCGAGAATACAACAAAGCATTATATATCAATAATATCCAAGAATATCTATAAAGATAAAATTTATGTTTCTTCAAGAAATCATAATTATTATATAATTAGAGCCAGTTATATTCTTCTAAAATATTTAATTAAATATTATTTTAATTCTTCAAGAATTATCATCGTGCAATCATAATAATCTTTGAAGACTAAATCTCTACAAACATTTTATTAATTATAATATAATATATGGGGATGAGTCACTTTTAAATTTAATATTACATCTAATAAAGAAAATTAATTACAACACATGGATGTTCTATAATAGTATATCATATTGTTTTGAGAAGAAGAACGAAGGATATAAATTATATAAATAGTGGTTGTCATGTCCACATTCATTATGTGATTGACCGCTATAATTATTTTAGGAAAGGGATCAATCAAGAGAGAATTTATTATCTCCTTTGTATACAAAAACAAAAGCGTAACTATGACATAAATAATTAGATGATAAAAATTCATTGAAAATTGAACATTAGCAATCCAATAGTAAAATAAATATTGAAATCTAATTACATGAATCCCTTCTAATGAAAATTTGAGAATCGTGTATGTAACATCCCGTGAAATTCCTCTAGTTGAAATAGAGATATCTTCGGATTAATAATTGGTTTTGATATTCAACTATAATTAATCGATAAATAATGGAATGTCTACTCGAGACATTTTATATGAATTTGAAGACATTTTTGGTTTAGTTGACAATTACTTGAATATATGTCAATTTCTTCATCGGTTATAGAAATTGGTTACATGAATGATTAAGTTTAATCAGGTAGTAAATTTTGAGACGAAAAAGATTCTTAAGGTAACGATATGATGTTTCACTATTATAATCGGAAAATACAAGGACTTAAT
>CAVNYN010283931.1:0-23797 GCA_963692815.1 Nyctanthes arbor-tristis | reverse complement strand
TATCTTGTTTAAATGCTTCCCACATTGCTTTAGCACTTTCTCCTAAAAATGTTTCTAAATATCTGTACATTTCTACCGTGTCCATTTCTTGAAAGTTTCTAAAATAATGTCCTATTAAAGTATTTTTCCATACTTCTATTACATTTGTCCAAGTTAGAGGATCATGTGCTACTAAGTTTAAAATATAACCTTTAGCTAATGCTTGGAATTCTATTGGTTTTTCTAATGGTCTTTCACCTCGTCTGGCTATGTATCTTGTATTCTCAAGGAGATCTTTATAATCTGTGTATGGTCTTCTTGGAGGAAAACTATCATAATTAATATCTGCTTCAACAGTTCTTTCAAAGGGGCTTTTTACACTAGAGGAAGTCATTACAGTTTCATCTTCCATTAGTTCTTTTTGATAACTGTTGTTAGAGATTTCTGTAATATTCTCTTTAATTATTCCTACTCTAATATTTTGATCTTGATCATAATATAAGTATTCTTCTTCCTTTAATTGTTTTTTAAGATATAATTGATCTTCTAATTCTAAAAGTTCTTGTTGTGTAAGATTTAGATTAAGCTCTTTTGGAAAAATAATTATCTCTATTTTTTCATTAATTAATTCTAAATGGACTAAGTCTTGGTCAGAGTCTTCATTTTCTTCTTGATTTTGTATAGTAGAATAATTAATGAATTTTATATTAGTTCTTCCTTGACTATCTTTATATGTTAATGCTTCTTGTGGGGCTATGGTTGTTTCTTTTTGTTATAATAATTTATCTAGCAGTCAACTAATCCTGCTAATTCTTCTGCTGAGAATTCTTTTGGTTTTACCATATTAATACCTTTACTACTCATTAAATTTACTACTTTTTCTACGTAAATTTTATACCTAGTCTGTGAATCAAACGAGCATCTTCCTAGAAATCCTATGAATATTAATAGATTATCTCCTCTAATGGTTTCTTCATATCTTTTAGTTTGTATTCCTCTTTTTATATTTTCTATAAAATCTTCTACGGTCATTAAAAAGTCTGGTGTACAGTATATTATCCCATTATTACTATTTATGTCTACTTCCATGCTTGCTATCATACTTTTTTCTATATTATTTATCCTTTCATCATATATGGTAACTAATACCTTGTTACCTAAATTTTTTTCTCATCATTCTTTTTATTCCTATTACTATTAGTCCTAAGTGAATAAATCTATATTTTCTCTTTTTTAATTCTTTATCTGATTCTTTAGAAATTAATTCAATCATTTTACATTGACCTGCTATAAATTGAATTGATATTTCTCTACTACTTCTAAAAAATTGTGTTCGGGACTCAAAAATTCCTCTGTTATATAAAGTTTCTGGATTTAAAATTCTGAATCCTTGGGTTCTAAATCTTTCATAATCTTGTTGAGGATCTATAATTTCTTCTAGTCGTGTATCATTTTCTTCTCTTCTATTTAATATTCTATCTAATATTGGTCTTCTGCTACTGCTAGATGATGGTCTAGATTCTTCTTGAATTATTCTAGATCTTCCTAAAAATGGGCTTGTTAAAGTCATTATGCTGCACGAGGGAAATTGAATGATTTAGGTTGTTTGGTATTTCTTATTATTGTTTCTTTTCTAGTTGGTTCGAGTTTTAAACTTCCTATTTTGTCTGTTATATTTTTTAATTTGTTTTCTATATTAGGTGTATGTATGTTTGAAGAGGGCTTTTTGTCTAAAGTGTCTATCTTTTTATGAAGTGATAATAATAAATCTATTATGGTATTGTTTTGTTTTATTATTACTTGATCTGGTGTCTTTTGAGATCTACAATATGAAAATCCTTTAGATTCTCCTCTTTGAAATATTCTTGTATATTCTTTAGCGTCTAAATAGTTTTTATCTGTAACAGAGCTATCGGTCATTAACTTAAAACTACTTTCTTAAGTTCTTCTATTTTTTCTAAAACTTTTTCTAGTAGAAGTTTTATTTCTAATTCTAAGTTTTTAGTTTTGTCTAGTTTACAAGTTGTTTCTAGAATAGTCTTATTTTGTTCTTTTAGATAGTCTAATTTACTATTTATATCTTTAATTTCTTTCTGAAGTTTTTTATTATTGTCTTTTAATTCTAAGTCTAAAAATTCTAACTTTTTTAGATCCAGGTAGTCGTAATTGCTCTGATACCAAATTGGGGGGTATGCCAAAGAACAAACACGTCCACTGGAACTAAAGGGCTTGTTTTAAGGTTGGAAAAAATGCTTGTTAAAAAGTCTTTTTTCTGGTAGTTCTAGATAGAGTTTCTGGAGTTCTATATTTTTTATCTAAATATTCGTATAATTGTATTAATGTTAATTTATTACTTAATAATCTAAAAGCAAACAGAATAGCGGAGTGGAATTCTAAAATTCTAATAATTTTATACCACTTTAATGATAACGGTTTTCTCAATTTTTAAACTTAATCCTACTCGGTACTTTCCTTAACTTACAGTAATTGTTTACCAGTTTTATCTCTCTCTATTTTTTCAATTTTTTTATAACATACCAGATAAAACAGTTTTAATAAATAAAATACAAGAATGTAAAATCTCTAGTAAATTTGATTTAAAGTCAGGATTTTAACAAATAAAAATGCAAGAAGACAACATTAAATTGACAGCTTTTACTTGTCCAGAGGGACATTATGAATGGTTAGTTATGCTTTTTGGTTTAAAGAATGCACCCAGTATTTTTCAAAAAAAATAAGTTGTATTGTAAAGGTACTATTTTAATATTTTATTTCTTTTTAAGCCTTTTAGGACTTCCAGAAAAGGAAATGCTTAGCTTGTAATTAGTTTATCATATTTTAATCTCTCTAAAAATATATATGAAGTTTTATTTCCATTTTTAGCTTTGTATTTTTAGTTTTGTATATTCATATTAAAAGTATTTCGTTAATATTTTTACTCTTCATCCTATGCATATCATAAAAGCATAACTTGATTTTTAGAAGTCATAATATATCTAAGTTAATCCTTTTAAATATGGTTATAGAGGAATTATTAGGATCAGAGTAAGCCCGTTGAAATCCTCTGTTTATTTTAAAGGAATCAATTAACATATTATACATATTCCCAACTAATTAAGTTTCAAATTAGTCTCTACTATCTTATATATATGTTTTTACTTTACAATATATATAGAATATACATAATTATAATATATGATAATATATATAAAATAAAGTTATCTCTTGGGTTTGAATGTTCGAGTAGAAATATTTTCTCAAAAAAATAAATAATATATATTAAAATAGAATAGTGGCTATGTGTAAATTTTCCTGCCAAACCCACTATCCTACTTATATACGCTTCTTCCTTTATTTATTTTATTTTAATAATATTTTATACATATAAATAATATACGTAATTATAAAACATATTATAATATATATTATAATATATATAATATATAATATACGTAATTATAATACATATTATTATAAATATAATATATAATATACATATTATAATATATATAAAATAAAAGTTATATCTTAGATTTGGGTTTTCGAGTTGAGATATTTTCTAAAAATAAAACATAAATATATCTAGTCTCTCACTTATATATGCTTTCAATCTTACAGGCATTCTCATATTAATATAGATATTATATATAATTATATAAGTTTGGAATTCTCATATTAATATATATGTTATATATACGTATATTAGTTTAGAGATTGCGTATATACTCAAAATTAATCTTCAATCTTATACTATTTTTTATTCATTATATTTTTATATCTATTCTGTTAGTTTCTAGACTATCTTCAAAGATTTTATATTTCTCCAAAATTCTAATAGTTAATAGACAAATTTCAAGTCTTGATTTATTGAGACTTCCCTATCATTTCAATTAAATGCCTACTCGTGAGATAGATGTCATAATAATAATAATAAATAAGTAAAATTAATCAGTTCAAAACTTTTACTTTAATTCAATTCAATATGACAAACCACATGTCATAAAACCTATGATGGTATGTTTACTACATTACTTAATTTATTATTTCTTTATGAGAACTTATACAGTGGTAAAAATTTAAGTTAAGAGATCCAACAATAATAATTTTTAATAGCGATAATTTAGAACAAAAATAAAAAATTCTTTTAATTCTTTTCAGAGTGAAAAGTAGTTAAAAATTAATGCTAAGGGGAAATCATATAAAATTTATCTTTTATTATAATATTGTTTCCCTTGGGTTTTTTGTAATTAGAGAGTATGTACATAATATTTTTAAAAATAGATTTAGTAAATAGTAATTTATTTAAAGAATGTATGACACTATATGAGATACGAAAAATAATTTTTCCAAGAATATGTGGTAAAGAATTCATTCTGATAAGAATAAGGTCCACATTTTAAATGTTTTCTTAGAGTTCTTATATAAGATATTTATTGAACAAAGATACGAGTGTAGGGATAATTTTGGAGTTATATAATTTTTGTATACTTTCTTTTCCATAGTTTCTTAGTTTTCATAGTCAACGTGAAATTAAAAAAATCCTCATTAATTATCATTTTTATTAGTTAAGAGTATTATTCTACGAATGATAATTTAATTAGTTTTGTGTTCTGTGAATGACAATTTAATTAGAGCTTTGAAATTATTAGTAACACGTGTATATGAGTGAATAGTACGTAATAAAATTGTGATTATTTAGTTTTTAAAATTATCATACATTTTTTTGCTAATTATTCTATTCTATGTAATGCGTGGGTATACAATTAGTATATATTAAAGCAGGATAGTGATTATATATAAGTTTTCCCACCAAAGCCACTATCTTACATTTATATTTTTTTCAAATTTTTTATATTTTATAATAATAATAATAATAGTAATATTTATTCATTCTGTTTAAAAAAAAAGTAATACTTATCTATTTGTTACATTTTACAATTATTTTATTTTATTTTTTGCAAACCACTATCATTTTATTTTATAATAATATATAAAAATTTATACACTTTTTTATTCTATATATAATATGATTTTGTTATCTATTAATGTTTGTTACATATGTTCTATGAGTTTTTATGCTAGCTTCAAAGATTTAATATTCCTTTAAAATTCTAACAGTCAATAGACAAATTTCAAGTATTGGGTTATTAGAACTTCTTCTTATTTTGATTAAGTGTATACTCGTAAGATTTAAAATATAATAATATAGTAAATTAAATCAGTTTCAAAACTTTTACTTTAATTTAATACGATAGACACACATCATAAAACTTAGGGTTATATATTTAGCATATTACTTAATTTATTATTTTTTCTGAAAACTGATATATTGGTAAAAATTTAATTTAGGGATACAATAGTAACAATATTTGATGATAATGATTTAGACCAAAAATAAAAGTTCTTTTAATTCTTTTTAGAACGGAAAGTGGATAAAAATTAATTTTAGGGATAAATGGTAAATCATACATAATTTATCATTTATTGTAATATTGCTTTCTTTGGGTCTTTTGTAATAGGAGACCGTGTACTTTAGAATTTTTAGAGTAGATTTAGCGAATAGTGATGAGGAAATGTGAAAAATAATTTTTCCAAAAATATATAAAAGAGAATAAAGGTGAAAATAATTCATTCTAATAAATGAATATCATCCACACCATATTGACTAAGGATGTGGGTGTAAAGTAATTCTGGAGAAATTTTGTATCATCTCTTTTCCATTGTTTCTTAATTTCCATACTCAATATGAAATTAATTTTGTAAAAATTCCTTATTCTCGTTTTTATTACTTAAGAGTATTGTTCTAAGAAAGATAATTTAATTAGCCTTGTGCTAAGTTAAAATATTATTCGTTTCAATTTCATTCTATTTATGTAAATTAGTAACATATGTATATGAGCGAGTAATACACAATAAAATTATAATTATTTAGTTTTTCAAATTACTACGCATTTTTTTGCTAATTATTCTATTACGTGCAACGCACGGGGTATGCAACTAGTAATAATAAAGTTTCAAAATGGTTTTCTCAATCTTTCCCCAAGTGAGTCTACAAAACCCAAATAGCATCATGCTTACTGGCTGATTACCCACTACAAAATCCATAGCAATTTTTTCTCATTTCCACTCTGGGATCTCTAAAGGATTCAGCAACCCTGACATCACTGATACTCGGCTTTCACCTGGTGGCACACTAGGCATTTGATAACAAACTTAGCGATACTTTCTTTTATGTTTCTCCACTAAAAGGTTTCACGCAAAACTGTGTACATCTTAGTGCTTCCCCAGTGTGTTGTATATAGGGCGGAATGGGCTTTAGTCAAAATCTTATCATGGAGCTTATTGTTTCTAGGCACGCATGGGTAGCCGTTGAATATAAAAGTGTCATCGGTAAAAATGTCAAACCCCTTCCTCTTTCTCGTTCTAACCCCAGCTATTTTCTAGAAAAGGCATCCCCTTCTGCGCCATATTGATTCTGTCCTTTAGATCTTGTTTGACTATCAAACAGGCTGTGGTCACTAGGTCACCAATGTCAGTGGAGGTCAACGGTCAACTAAGGTCAATAGTTGTAAGGTTTTGGAAACGGGCTCCCGAGAGCCCCGCCCAACTTAACAACCTAGCGACCAGATGACCAAAAGACATGTAAATCCGTTCCAGCGACCTAAGGGATAAATCTCCCTTCTATGCGTTGCCAAGGTTTAGGGTTTCTAGCCTGTACGCCCAAGAGCTCAAAGCTTCTCAATCTACTCCACGACCTAGTAGATTTGTCACCTAAATAGCATCATAGGAACCCGCGTGGGAAATCCTATCATTTATGACTGATTGGACTTCAACATTAAATGCGATGCAGTGGCTACCTATTCCATGCATGGCTTAGGCAGCCATTAGTCAAAAGTGAAGGGTTAACCTAGTCCGATTTGACCCATATGTCATTTTTCTGGGTCCAACATTAAATACATACAATCATTGTAAAGGGAATGAAAATAATTCTTCAAGCCCTTCTATGTAAATGTCTATAGATAAAGCTCTGTAACTGTTATCTATTTAAATGATTTGTAGATATCTAGATTAGCTGATCATTATCATGTCTAACTCACACATTGTATATATATACTTGTAACTCCATCGATGAAACATATAAGTTATTCTCTGAATTCCCTGTCTTATTTACTCTTCTTTTATAGTATCAGAGCCATATCGCTCAAACGAGCACTAGATCCATGGCTTCTACAAACTCTACAAACTCAACCACCAAGAACATCATTGCTGCCAATCCTTCTAATCTGCCACCCCATAATCCTTCCTTTGGACCAACTGTTATCAATTCCCAGTCCCAAACTCCCATAAAACTCATGCCAACAAACTTCCCAGCCTGGAATATTCAATTTCATAGTCTTCTTGTAGGTTATGATCTTCTTCGGTATATAGATGGCTCTATTCCTTGTCTACCAGCCACTATTACAGAAGACAATATTACAAAACCAAATCTTGCTTTCTCTTTTTGTATTCGACAAGATAAACCACTTCTGAATGCTTTAGTCAGTTCTTTTTCTCCAAGGCTCGTCTCTTTCATTCTACTGCCAAGTCTTCTCGAGAGGCTAGGGAAAGTATCCAAAAACCTATGCAACACCTTCTCGAGGCCACATCATGAATCTAAAAAACCAACTTGGTGTACTCCATAAAGGAAACAGAACAATAATTGAATACATGCATAGCGTCAAAAGCATAGCTGACAATTTGACTCTTATGAATGCATCTCCTAACCCAGATGAACTCATTTTGAATATTCTTCAGATGAACTCATTTTGAATATTCTTCATGGTTTAGGTTCTGAATATCAAGGATTATGCGATGCCGTGAGAGCTCATGGCACAACCATTTCATTCGATGAACTTTATGAAAAATTGGTTACTCGTAAAGCTCAATTGCAAACTGACTCTTCAAAAATCAAACCAATTTTCCTATCACTGCTAATGTGACACAGAAAAATTCCCAATCATACCAAAACCCCAAGTCATCCAACACCTCTCGCTCTTCGTATCCCTATAGCCACTCAAGAAATTTTGGACAGCAAAGAAATCCCACAAACAATTCCCCTCCGAATCATAATTCTCGCTCTCCAAAACCTTATAGAGGTTACTGTCAATTATGTAGTGAACAAAGGCGTTCTGCCAAGCATTGTCTAACCTACAGATACATCCCTTGGACCCAAAATCCCCAAATGAGTCACCCTTAAAGTCGTCCTTATGGACAGCCATCTAGGGCTCATGTTGCCACTCCACAATCTCCAGCTGCCTCTTAATGGCTTCTTGACTTTGGAGCATCTCACCATGTCACAAGTGACCTTCAAAACTTGTCACTCCACTCAGATTATCTGGGTCTGGACGATATTCATATTGGGGATGGCTTAGGTCTCAAAATCACCCATACCGGAAAAGCAACTCTCTCTTCTCCATCTTCTCAATTTAAATTAAACAATGTTTTATGTGTTCCTCAAATGAAAAAAAATTTGATCTCTGTCTTCAACTTTTGTTCACATAATAATACCAGCATTGAGTTCTCACCATTCTTTTTTTGTTGTGAAAAACTTGTAGACAGGAACTCCACTAATGCAAGGACCAATTAAGGATGGAGTTTATGCATGGCCATCTTTGCGTCTAGCTCCACTTTTTGCCTTTTCAGCTGTACATTCCAACCTTCCTCCTTGGCACCAGTGACTAGGCCATCCCTCTAGGAAAATACTCTCTTATTTAGTTTCATTGAAAAAGTTGTCTATGTCGTCTCATAAAGTAGTTGATTTTTCATGTAATGTCTATCAATGCAGCAAAAGTCATAAACTTCCATTTTTTGTTTCTAGTCTTACAAGTGATACTCCACTTCATTTAGTTTATTCAGATGTTTGGAGTTCTCCAATTGAGTCAAATGAAGGTTATAAGTATTATGTTATCTTTGTTGACCATCACAGAAAATACTTATGGCTTTACCTTCTACGAAAAAAATTTGAAGTTCATGATACCTTTATTCGATTCAAAGCACTTGTTGAAAATTCCTTTAAAACAAAAATTGTTCGTTTATACACAGGCAACAGTGGAAAGTTCATAGCACTTAAGTCATTCCTCTCCTTGAATGACATTACACATTTAACTACCCCTCCTCACACTCCTGAACACAATGGTTATTTAGAATGATGACATAGACATATCGTTGAAACTGGCCTTAGTCTTTTACATCACTCCTGTCACTTACTGGTCTTACGCATTTGCTACTGT
Organism: Nyctanthes arbor-tristis; assembly: GCA_963692815.1. Lineage (NCBI taxonomy): Eukaryota > Viridiplantae > Streptophyta > Magnoliopsida > Lamiales > Oleaceae > Nyctanthes > Nyctanthes arbor-tristis. The sequence continues at coordinate 14,549 of CAVNYN010283931.1, read as the reverse complement.
GGCCTTCCTCATCAATAGAGTGCCCAAAGTCAATTTATCATACAAATCATCTTATGAAAAATTATTCCAAAAAAGACCAAATCTCAAAAAATTACGTGTTTTTGGATGTCTTTGTTATCCTTGGTTAAAGCCTTATACTCAAAACAAATTGAAAGCCAAATCAAAGTCATGTATTTTCTTTGGGTATTCTACGTCACAAAGTGCTTATTTATGCTTTGATTATATTTCTACTAAATAATATGTGTCTTGGCATGTCAATTTTGTAGAAAATATATTTCCATTTGCATGTCAAACCCACGAGCCTACATTTCCCATGCAAACCGTGCCAAATACTTCACGTGACTTCCAGTCTTTCATTGATCCACTTTCTCTCTCACTAATCCCCTCAACAATTCCTAATAGATCTGGACACATGGATGATCAAAGGCAACAAACAACTTGTTTACTTGGGACCTCTTTAGTAGATAATCTCCTTGCCACCAACTATTCCACTCAAACTCCATCTACCAATAAATCAACCCCACACATGATAACTCCAATTCAAACTCAATCATTACAACCTTCTCGCCAACAAATTCTACCCCTCTCAGCCATCCCCTCTTCACTCTTATCTACCTTACACTTGATAACTCAACTCAATCTCACTCATTATTATCTTCTCAACTACCAATACCCAACTCGGTAGCCTCCTCTTCTCCTATTCAAACATTATCTCCTTCATTTGCGTCCAATCCAAACACATCTTCTAAACCTCTCCATCAACCGTCTTTCTCCCTTAACACCCATCATATGATAACTCGTAGAAAAAAGAACATACGAAGCCCCTCAAAAAAAATTTCTCTTGTGGAACTCTCTGATACTCCAACTTCTCTAGAACCAAAAACCATGTCTTAAGCAATGAAAGATCCTCAATGGCGCCACGCCATGTCTCAAGAGTTTAATGCCTTAATAAAAAATGGGACTTGGGAGCTTATGCCACCATCTCCATAGTATAATATAGTTGGATGCAAATGGGTTTTCCGTGTTAAACGGAAATCCGATGGGTCTGTTGACAAATATAAGGCACGGTTGAATGCGAAAGGGTTCCACCAACGCCTTGGCTTGGGTTACACTGATACATATAGCCCCGTCATCAAGCCTTCTACTGTGCGTCTTGTCCTTACCCTTGCCATTATTTAGGGCTGGTCTCTTCGCCAGCTTGATGTGAATAACGCATTGTTACATGGGTCCCTAAATGAAGATGTGTATATGGTGCAACCTCTGGGTTTTCAAGATCCACAACTCCCTGACTATGTTTGTCACTTAAAAAAATCATTGTACGGCCTAAAGTAAGCACCCAAAACAAGGTTCTTGGCTCTCAAAAATTTCCCCCTTCAATATGGATTCCACAACTCCTGTACTGATTCCTCTCTATTTATTTTTCGCAATTCTACTTCTATAATGCACCTTTTTGGGTACGTGGATGATATCTTACTAATGGGAATAATTTAGCTCTCCTTATTCAGTTTGTCACTTACTTAGCACAAAAGTTTTCTATTAAAGATTTTGGACCTCTCTCATACTTTCTAGGAATTGAAGTTCTACACAACTCTTCTGGTATTTTTCTCTCTCAAAGGAAATACATTCATGATCTCTTTGTCAAGACAAACATGGTTGACTCCAAACCTGTGTGTAGCCCTCTTTCTCCCTCCAGTGTTCCTCTACTCCATGATGGGTGCCTCTTTCTTCTCTGTCTGAATACTGGTCTATCATAGGTGCTCTCCAGTATCCATCATTTACCTGACCTGATATTTCATTTTCCATAAACAAATTGTCCCAATTTATGCATTCTCCTACCACTGTACATTGGTCCTCTATAAAACGTGTCCTCCGATATCTCCTTGGCACCATTGATTTTGGCCTTTTCATTTGTAAAAATTCTCCTCTTTCTCTTCATGCCTTCTCTGATGCAGATTGGCGAAGGAGCCTCGATGATTACAGCTCTATGGGTGCTCACATTATATTTCTTGGCCCCAATGTAATCTCTTAGAGTTCCAGGAAGCAGACTTCAGTTGCTTACTCAACTACTAAGGCTGAGTACAAATCAGTTGCCACCACTGCTTCAGAGATTACATGGATTCAGTCACTGCTATAGGAGCTTGGCATCACCCTGACTATGACCCCGGTAATTTATTGTGATAACATTGGCACTACATAATTGTGTGCCAATCCTGTGTTTCACTCTCGTATGAAATACATCGCAATAGATTATCATTTGTTCACAAAAAGGTTCAATATGGACAGTTGCGTGTCTCACATGTCCCCTCAAATGACCAGCTTGCTGATCCTTTAACAAAAACACTTCCAGGAACACGGCTCACCTTGTTTCGGTCCAAGATTGGAGTTCTATTGACATCCATCTTGAAGGGCCACAATAGGAATGAAAATAATTCTTCAAGCCCTTCTATGTAAATGTCTATAGATAAAGCTCTGCAATTGTTATCTATTTAAATGATTTGTAGATATCTAGATTAGCTGATCATTATCATGTGGAACTCACATTATATATATATACTTGTAACTCTATCGATGAAACATAGAAGTTATTCTCTGAATTCCCTGTCTTATTTAATCTCCTCTTACATTGTTCTTAGGCAAATGGCAAGTTTACACTATAAATAGAGTGAATGAAGCCGAAAAAGAGAAGACCCAAATAAAATCTCATTCTTTTTGTCTTTAGCACATTTACTCTCTTTATTGCAAACATTCCTTCCGTTTACACATTAACTACACAAGCCAATTCAAATATAAATTTTCCGCGAATGCAAATCTTGTTTGTTGAGTCAAAGGCTAAATTTGATATCAACAAATTGGCGCCATCAGTGGGAAACCTTACTAAAAGCTGTATAAAAAACCCTCGTCAAAAGGAAACGAGTGGAAAACGTTTAGCAAGACAAAGAACAAGAAGCAGTGATGCTAGATTGCCTCGTGGGTTTCGAAGGAACTGTGGCACAGCCAGTGTCGGTCCCTCACGGCCACTGACAGCCACGGAAACTGAGGCCGTTAGACGGCAAGTGGAAGCCCTCACCGAAGAAGTAAGGCATTTGCAACAATACAACCCAATGTCCCAACAACAATTAACAGGTTCCTCCCGTGACAACTCCTCTTAGCGTGCGGAAAATGTGGAAAAATCCCCAACAAGAATGACTCCTCTGAGCAAACTTGTTAGAAAGAAGTTGAGCTTCACCCCATCGTAAAACTCCAGTCAGCCAACTCCTTAAGGCAAGACCACACCAGATCCTTCCAAAAAATGCGACAGGTTCGCAAGGGTGGGGACTGGCCCGCAGCTTGGACCTAGACGATCCAGGTCACCTGAACCCCTGTAACTAGGTGGATGCAGACATAGGAAGAGAAGTCCAACGCCAACTTACCTTTACACTCATGCATCGAGTTTACCTCCAAGGACTTCCTAGAGCTAGCAACCAGTCCCTTAGCAGATCTATGAGCTAGAAAAATTGAGGAAGTGACTAATCGACCTTGAGCAAAAACAATTGAGGGTGAAGGGAGCCAACGACCTATGGGGAAGAGATCGGAAGAGCGTCGTCCTCACAATTTGAGAGGCCATTATGCCGTCCAAAATGAAACTCCCCCAGATAGGAACTTACTGCGGTGATTCATACCTAGTCGCTCACCTCCACTGATATGTATCTTAAATAGAACTCCAGAGCACAAACGGGGCTATCATGTGTAAGGCCTTTACACTTACTCTGGAAGGGAATGCACAAACCTAGTACGGCAACTTGGCCCCAGGATCCGTACACAGTTGAGAGCAGCGTTGTTCTGAATTCACATTCCAATTCATAGGGTCAAAGGCTAGGACAACCCCCAAGGAGATGTTGGGGACGATCAAATAGGGAAAGACCGAACCACTCAAAAGCTGCCTAGACCGTTTCAACGGGCTGATCATGACTATGGAAAAGGTGGTAGATGAATCACTTTTAATAGCTGTCAAGTCAGGCCTTATAAGGACACCCGTTTCTAGTAGGCCATATAGGAAGACCCCTTAAGCATGTATAGGGAACTTTTGAGGAGAGTTGAAAAATATATAAGCACAAAGGAAGCCATTGAAGGGAGTCGAAGGCCTAAAAAGCCCCTGATGGAAGACAAAAAAGATCAAAAGATGAAAAAAGACTTACGACAAAGTGAAAAGAAAGCCTTTACAAAACTCAACGCTTCTGTTGAACACATCTTCAACGTCCTGCAGAACGACCGAATCTTGTCCAAAGCAAGGCCTATAAAGAAATCATTGAAGGATGCCACTGTATGTACCATAAGAGCGTGGGTCATGACACGGACGAATTCAGGCACCTTAATCAGGAGATCGAGAAGCTAATCGAACGGGGGTACCTGAATGAATACGTGGCAAATCACCAAGGGCAGGATCGACAAGCTCATTCCCACACGGACCTCAATGCCTAAGTCCCCCAGAACTGACCTCGAGTCAAAATCCGTGTACTAATTAGCGGAAATCACGGCATAGAGGGTCCAAGAGACAAAGGCGAGATCTCGTGAGAGAAGCCCAGAATTGCTACCACCTGCTCACAGTACAACCTCCCGTTTCTTGAACCAGCTCGTTCTCTTTCTATAATGAGGATGCCTACGGCGTGTTACACCTTCACACAGACGCCTTGGTCATCATCATGTAAGTTTCAGGTGTTAATATCCACAAAACCTTGGTAGACAACGGTAACACCATGAACATTATCTACTAGCGAACTTTCCCGCAGATGAAAATAGGCACTTAACCATTGTAAATGTATTCTTGTAAATAAACTCTTTAACAACAGTTATAAAAGAGTCGTAAATACCATGTGAATAAATGTATATAATCAATTTGTCTTATTACAACGCTAGTTTACTGTAGTTAATGTGTCACAATAGTATTTTTCATTTTTGTAATATTAACCTGGCATAGCAATTTGAAAATGAGACTTAATTATAAATTCCGATATATGCTACTACAAATCATGAAAAGTCAATACACACTAAACTTCAATGCCAAATCAAATATGCTTCTAGAGAAGTAATCCATTCAAGTTTCAAAAGATAAACTTGCTTCAACAAAATCATGTCAAAAGTTGGAATGTATTCATCACTTTTCAAAATTAAAATTAGCAAACTAATAAAATATCAAAACAATGGAGTTTTATCTTTCTTGTAAATCAGGAGGTCTTCATCCATCGATTTCATACATTCGTACTCCATTCAAAAAGGATCACATCTACCACTTTAGGTTCACTGTTTGAATACCTAAAGAAGAAAAACAAATTGTATAATTAGTAAATGATTAACATGACTTTGATAAAAACAAACAAGAAATTCAATAAGAAAAAGAAGAAACTAAAGCCATACCTAAAAACAAACAAGAAATACAAGGAGGAGATCTAGAAACAAAGAAAATAACACTAGTGACATACTTTGACTAAGAACTTGAAAATAATTTATACTATCTTTAGAATACAAAGTATTAATCTTGCCTCTGCGCTTCTCAAGCAAAAGCCTAAAAGTCTATATGGCCTTTTATATGTGTTTTCTACAGGCTATGGATACTTTTATGTAGTATAGATTCTCACCATTGTTTTACTAGGCTAAGAAAATAAGTTTGCTTTTACTAGAAAGTCTTTTTGCGGCTAAGAAAATAAGTCTCAACTGCTAGCATTATATTATCATTGTCCTATATCACATCATTGAAGGGTGTAACAAATCTCATACATTGATTTGATACTTCAATAAACTTGCAACATCAATTACTAGAGAAAGAACACATGCTAATCATACTTGCTGTGGAAAAAATTATGATTAGAAGTAGTATACAAACCTGTACTTGCGAAGGAACTAACTGTGATGTCAAACTTTCAATTTTGAAATTCAGTTCAGCAATTTTATCGTCGTATTGCTTTTTCATGTCTTCTATTGTTTCCTTCTTCAACACATCTGCATAGTTGGAAGCCAATATATCCATTTTCACTTCTTCTAATATTTTCTTCTTCAACTCCTATTTGTAGTTAGAAGCCAATACATCCTTTCCGATTTCTCTATTCATTGGAGATGGAGCTGGACCAGTCCTTATTGTTCGAACATGACCATGTCCATTTGTTCCCATATCTTCTTTGAATATTTCAATTGAATTCCGCTTCTCCACAGTCAAACCTTCTAGTAGCTCCTCAAATTCTCGCTATTAAAAGATTAAAAAAATAAGTCAAGAAACTAAAAGAGTCAGTGATGAATATGACTTCATTTTCCTACTGATTAACAATCTGATCAGCAGTGATTGGGTCCTTACAATCACTGTTGATCAGCAGTGATGAATATGACTTCATTTTCGTAGATGCTGATGAAGAAACTAAAAATGTCAGTGATGAATATGACTTCATTTTCCTACTAACTTACAATCCGATCAGCAGTGACTGGGTCCTTCGGATTTCCTAATTTATCAGTCCTCATTTCAGTGTATGCAATTAGTTTATTAGTAGGTTTCCCAACTTGCTCCATCTACCAAAAAAATAATTCAGGTGCAAAGCTCATAACTGATTAAATTCTAATACATACTATTAATTACATAACGACTACCTAATAAGAGGTATACGAATGTACCTCCTGACATATATTTGCACATGATGTTCTTCCTGTATGGTGGGGGAGGTCCTATTAAATGGCGATTACATGTATTCTTCCCTGAGGCTTCCTATAAGATCAAATAATTTCCCTTACTAAATGATAAATGATGGTTGCCTAAAATAAAAGAAACTAATATATGAATGATACGATTGCACAGGCTGACATTTTGTTAACTGTTACCTTCATTTTGACTCTGTAAGCATCATTAGTCAAGATGGATAGATAGAAATTATTATTTTTACCTTTGGTTTAGGGGTCTCCCCTTGCTCAACAAGAATTTTCCATTGATCCTTAGTGAATTCTGGGGGAACTAAATCAAAAAGTTCTTTTTTTGGTATGTCTGGATTATAGTACTTGCAGTTTGCACAAGCCTTCCAATCACGCCATTTACAAGAAATTGACTTTATACAATCTTTTTTATAGCCTTCTGGAACAATGACCTTCCTCTGAACTCACACAATCAAGGTTATAAGTAAACTAAATGATTTAATACTATAATGTAATCAAAATATTTGTCACAGTTAGTTATTTAAGTACCTTTACTTCATCCCAAACAAAATCGAACATAGGTTGAGGAATTGATTTCCATGTCTTGTAAGTGAGGGGAAGTCAAACTCTATTATGTGCGAGAGTTCCCAAAAAAGTCATGAATTTGTTTGCAGTTTTACCTATAGGTTGCATAAATTCATTCCACTCTAATTCAAGCTTCTGCCCCTCGTCTTGTCAGAGAATTTTTGCTTGTCCTTGACCTTTCTTCTTTTTTGGTGCTTCAACTAAGGAATATGATGTGGCACATCAAAAAGAAATAAAACTATCATTAAGATAAACTGCAATATAACTTGAACATGAAGAGATTAATACAGTTGCTCATCATGAGAGGTGTTCTGTGGCTGTACGGATTCTTCGTCAAGCAAATCTTCCTCATCATCATCTCGCAACCTACTAATTGTAGTTCTTTGTCGTAGATTTTGGTTGCACATGTTTGTCTACAGAAAAGAAATAAAATAAAAAACAGCAGCCAACAAAAGCTAAAAGAAACTTCAAATCAATTCTATAAAAAAGAAAAAAAATTTCCTACCTTTTTAATTCAGATTTTTAGCTGATTTCAGATTTTCTTTCAATTCTTAATTCAGATTTTTATCATTACAACTACCGTGTTTACCTCTTATGTCCCCCAGCTATACTTTATGCAAGAGCAAAATAATTGTTAAAAATTAACATAATCCAAGACATTATTATTTCAGGTGAATATCAGCGAGAAGGGAAGAATGGTTTGGTCCACAAATCTAATTTCAGTTAAGTGTTTCTAATAAACCTGTTATAATTGGAATACAGTTACCTATATCAAAATAGTTCCCCGAATGAGATGGTCTATATCTTTGTCAAAGCATTAGAACCAGGCTCTGTTTGAGGTCTTTTTATTGCTTCTTTCCTCTTATTTTGCGTTTCATCTACTCACTTTGGTTTATAAACCATAGACAAATGAAAACATATTTAGTTTGATGTATGATGCTTTGAATAACATGTACATATGGATATTCTAATTAAATCTGAGATATTGATCCATTCACTCACTATGAAATGCAGTATTTATCTCTAGCGATTCATCTCCAAATGGAGTTTCATCAGAAGAGTCTTGTAGCCTCTTAGCTCCATTCCTTTGTCCCTACAACAAATAACTATATCTTTTAGAATATGACCTAATACAAACACTTTAAATTCTTAATAAGCTATGAAAATCTTCGAACAACATTCTGAATGACTGAATACATAAATCATTACAGTTCCTCAAAGGATGCATCTCCAAACATGAACAAGACAACAATAGCTTAAATCATTACCCGAGATTTATTAGTTTTTTTGAGATTACCCACACTTTTAGACATCATCACGATCCCAAGCTCCCTGAGAAAAAACAAGAGAAATTAAAAAACTGATTAAAATTTTCTAAAAACATTGATAAATAGGCATGCGACAGTAGAGGATGACAAGCTATGTCCATTCTCTTTTGGTTGTCTAAAACTCTCTGGTTGCGAAGACCTTCAAAAATTTTGCCATTAGAATCAATTGCCATTGATTACCAAATACAAAGCTTCAAAGCCTACAAAATCATAGAGACAGGTTTTAAATCTGCTATAGATGTTATTTTTGCTATGTAATCATAATTAAAATGGTAGCAAATAACACATAATATACAATTCCAGAGCCACCGAAAAAACAGATGCTTTCAAATTTCCAAGAAGTAGATGTATATGCTACTTAACTATGATACTTGAACTCCAAAGTTGATTGGCAATGATGATCTTAAGTCATTACTAAGAGTCAAGCTTCATATTTTGAATAAAAAATACAATGCTTAAAATGGAAAGATTATACCAGCTATCAAATTATGGGATAGAATAAAAATTTAAACTAATTTCTATATCTTTAATTATACACCTTATCTTTCCAATATAAGGATATATATTGTTATCCATCAGCATGAATGCCATCTTGCTCAGCTACATCAACTGTAGTGCCTTCAATCCCTTCTCTAACCCATGTAATTTCATCATCCAATACAAAACATTCATTTTGATCCAACATATGTTCTCTAAAAGGTTCAGCCTCATATAACTCAAAAATGTCTTGCCTTGCCATTTGCGAAACAACAAGCCAGTTTGCTTCCTTAGGATCTGCAATATAGTAGACTTGTATTGCTTGAGATGCCAAGATAAATGACTTGTTGCTCTCCAAATTATCTTTGTACATACAACGATTGAAGTTCACCAAGGTAAACCCATAGTCATCATACCGCAGTCCCTTTCGATTTTCAATCCAATCACACTTGAATAGAACAAATTTTATTAGACTAGAATAACATATTTCTATTATATTAGTTAACACCCCATAGTAAATGACATCACCAGCAATAGGATTCTTATCTTTTGCACTAGCATAGCTCATTGTTTCAGCCTTAACAACCACTCCACTATTCTGAGTACATCTAGCAGTTTCATGGCTTTTTGTACGGAATCGAAAGCCATTAACTACATATGCATTAAATCTTCGTGCTTCAAAATTAGGTCCAGGTGCCAACGTAGTTATTTCATCTGGAAATTGCTCATTATGAAGTCTTTGTTGTTCTTTAATCTACATATAAGTAAAACATTAGACATCCATTATAAATGGTTTGAAGACTTGGATGATACTCACAAATTTTTAAGCTACACTTACATAATTCCTAAGCCATAGGTGAAACTTAGCATTATGGATGCGTTGAGCATCTCTATCACTGAAACGACGTCTTGATGAAATCTTAGCACAATGAATTCTGGAAAGGTTTGGGTTATGTTCCAATTGTATACATCATATTCCGACAAATATCAAATTAAATTGTTAGTACTTACTCAGTGAAAGGCTTAATTGCATCATCGTTCATTATAACATATCGAAAGCCTATACCCATGACACTTTATCAAGTGTTATGATAAACCCTTTGCCTATTCCATGTCTAGAACCTTCAAGGTTGCCAAGCCTACGAGGTTGATTGCACTCACTTTTCACATTATGAAGATATCGAGTACAAAAATTTATGCACTCTTCCATTAAATATCCTTTGGCAATGGAACCTTCTGGATATACTTGACTGCGTATATATTCCTCTAAAATGCATAGATACCTAAATATACGTTAAGAGAAGAACTATTTTCAAAATAATATGTTAAGGAAAAATTTTAGATATTAGTTAGATAGATTACTTAAGCAATAGATATACCTCTCGATTGGATACATGGACCTAAATTGCGCAGCTCCACCCAGAAAAGCCTTCTCCGCCAAATGTACAGTCAAATGCACCATTACATCAAAGAAGGATGGAGGAAATATATTTTCAAGATGACAAAGTGTGAGAGAAATCCTATCTTGTATATTTTTTAAATCTGTTTCTCAATTTACTTTGGAGTATAGCTGCCTAAAAAAATTACTCAACCCAATCAAAGCTTCAACAACATTTTAAGGCAACGACCTATGAATAGCTAAAGGAAGGAGCTGTTGCACTAAAATATGATTGTCATGAATTTTAAGCCCCTATATGAGTTGGTCCACTAGATTGACCCACCTAGAGATGTTTGACACATATCCATTTGGCACTTTTATCTCCTTCAATACTTTACAAGAGGCATGTTTCTCATCCTTGCTCATAGTAAACAATGCTGGAGGCAAGTTTGACTTCCCATTACCCTTAGCAACAGGATGCAAGGATTTCCGGATTCCCATTGCTTGCAAGTCCTTCCAGGTAGGTAAATGATCATTTGTCTTCCCATCAACATTTAATAATGTGAAGAGGATATTATCACATACATTTTTCTCAATATGCATCACATCAAGATTATGTCGAATCAAGTTGTGTTCCCAATATAGAAGCTCAAAAAATATACTTGTCTTTCTCCAATAACGGCAAGATTTCTCATTTCCTCCTCTTTTCCTTTTCTTTAAGTCTTCCTTCTTGTAATCTGTCCAAACACCACTCAGTTTCTGCAATACTTGGCTTCTAGATAGTCTTTTTGGTGCACAACCAAATTCTTGTTTTCTATCAAAAGATGCTTTATCTCGCCGAAATCTATTTGAAGGCTGCAAAAATCGGCGATGACCCATATAGCATGTTTTCTTTCCATTACTCAATCTTAGGCACTTTGTTTTATCTTCACAACATAGACAAGCAAGGAACCCTTTTGTAATATATCCTGATAAATTAGCGTACGTTGGGAAATCATTTATAGTCCATAATAATGTTGCACGTAAGTTAAACATCTCATTAGTTGATGCATCTGTACGTCAGTACACCATCATGCTAAACTTATAACAACTCCTCAATTAGCGGTTGCAAGTACACATCAATTTTGTTACCCGGTCCACTTGGCCCATCTATTAGCACAAACAAAATGAAAAAAGGTTGCTTCATACACATCCAAGGAGGAGTATTATAAGGTATAAGGACAACTAGCCAAGTGCTACGAGACACTAATAATGTTCTAAAGGGATTGAAACCATCAGCAGCTAAACCTAGATGAATATTACAAATATCACTGGAAAATTCTTTGTTGTGCTCATCGAATGCTTTCCAAGCTTGAGAATCTGCTGGATGCCTCAATATACCATCACTACATCTTTCTTCAGCATGCCATCTCATAAGTTCAGCAGTCTTGGAAGACATGAACAATCCTTGTAATCTTGGTTTTAAAGGAAAATACCTCATCCACTTCAGGCCAATCTTTTTTCCACCTTCTCTGTGTCTGTCTACTCCACAAATCTCACATTTATCTAAAATTTGGTAATTTCGACGATATATCATGCAATCATTTGGACATGCGTCCCAGGTCTCATATCAAAATCCCAAATCATCAATAATTTTTTTAGCTTCATAATATGAGTTTGGAATATTTTGACACTGTGGAAAAACTTCCTTCAACAACTTTAACAATGTTGTGAATGACTTATTTGTCGAACTACATATCACTTTTAATTGCAACAGCCAAACAATAAAAGACAACTTTGTGGAATTTTGACACCCAGGAAACAATTCACTTTCAGCATCTTCTAGTAGTATTAAAAATTCTTTAGTCTTTTCATTTAGACTGTCAATGTTTTCAGATTGTATATTATCTCTAAACTCTCTGCTTTCTTGATTAGGAACATAGTTTTCACCATGGTAAAACCAACATGTGTATACCTGTGTGAACCCACAAATTATCAAGTGTGATAAAGCTTCATATCGATTTGCCCACCCCCTGTTGGCACAATCCTTGCATGGGCATATATTCCTATAAGGGATATTTGTTTTGAAATCAATGACGATCAGACTTCAGGCATACTAGTAATAAATATCAAATTGTTGTATAGAATTTTAAAACGATACAAGTTGGAGTAGTGAAATTCGGTAAATAAAAATGGGTAACTATGTAATCTGTAACTGAAATGCAAACTGTGTTGCAAACGTTGAGTTTGTGTTACAATACGAGGATAACAATGCCTTTCATTTATTTGATACCATCTATTAATTCCCCCCTCAAGTTAAGAAGATTGATAATAGTCTTTATGTTATTCCACTAATTTTGTTAATAGTCTTTATGTTATTGCACCAGTTCATCATCCTTCAGTGGTGAAACATAAATTTTATGTAAAAGGACTCAAACCCAAATATACATTCTCAATATTTAAAAACATCCTTCTTAATTCTTGTGGTTGGGCGATAATACACATATATCGCATTTATTAACTTTATATGAAGGCTTCTGATTGTAAACCAAATTTAATGGGGGTATGCACAAGGTACTACTTTATTTTGGGTTTTTAGACATGAGGACATATGATATAAAAATATTGAAAATTTGAGGTTTTACTAGAAATTTTAAGTGTAATTTTGAAAAAGTTATATCAGATACATTTCGTGTGACTTGAAGACGAACTGAATAGAGCTATAATTAGGAAAATCAGAATCAGTAGTTTATGAGAATGAAGATGATGCAATTGCAAGTTTATATCTAGAAATAAGTGATTGGCGAACTTCATTTGATTCTCAGCTTTAAGCAGGTTATTAACTGCAACATTCTTAGAACAACAATATCCTGGACATAAATTGATACATGAATATAGGAATGTAAATAGGCATAGGAACAATCTTGAATGAGATGTAAAAGGATTTTTTTAATGACATTTATTCTTTTAAGGGGGAAGAATATCATTGGACTAACACATCATATGTATCATAAAAACAAGGTATACAGATGCAGCACTTGAATCTTGAGGACAAAATTCCTTTAAAGGGAGAAGGATTTGTAACACCCCAACATTTAAAAAGTAGCATTTCATATAATTTTTCAATCTTATGCGATATGTCAACATCTTTATGGAACAATAAGTATTAGACTAAGAATTCTAAAAATTGCTATGAGATTGTGGTATTTTATATGAGCCCATAGAATTTTCCTATACTATATACAAAGTATTTAGACATTTATGAGAATTTATTTAAGTTACTAAGAAACTTCAAGGATTAAAAAATAATTAAAATTTGCGAAGCAAGCCCAAAAAATTTCTATAAATGGGGGTTAGGGAGTAGTAGATTAAAGGAGGAAAAATACGAAAAATCTACCGAACCCCTTCCACACTTTGAAGAGGGGGCTAGCCATCCCTTTTTATGGGAACCGGCAACCCTAGTGATTTGCTTGCATATCTGTTCACCAATAATGCAAGATGCAATTAGCTGGGGTCTTCAATAACTTTTAGCTATATTTCAAAGACTTAAAAAAAAAATTTGTCTTTAAGTTGATCACATCTTTATTAAAGCACACTAGATTTTCATCCGTGTGTTGCATGGTTAGACATCTTATCAAAGTATCTACGTAAATATCAATATTTAGTTTTAATAAATTATGATAAATAATAAGTAAAAATAAATTTTCGTTTCTGTTGGCATCATCTTACAATAATTATAATGTACAGTAAATTGAAAGCGATTAACCCAATCTACTATCATATGGTATGACATCAGATGGTTATATATAGCCATGTAGCGTGCATCGGAACACGACGTATAGGAAATCACAACCATGTGGTATGTCTCAGTACATTCCATATGGCCACATGGTAGTAATATATACCATATAAACATATAGTGTAAGATCATTTTTACTATTAAATGGCATCATTAAAACAAATAAATTTATTTATCCTATGATACACAACCGAAGAGGGACTACATAATATGAAATGATTATTAGCTCAATGATATTTTGTAGTAGCATATATATATATATTTTAATTTTTACAAATATATTAGATCGTCACAGATGATGTAAACTATAAAATCATATACATCATAACAAAAGAAATTAATTAATCTCAAATAATAA